>PVKH010006345.1:0-21159 GCA_004027955.1 Chaetophractus vellerosus
CTTTCCCCGCTTGTGGGCGGTCTCTGCGTCCGTTCACGGCCGGCGCTTGCTTCAGTTCGCGGGTGGCTGGCTGCGCTCCATCCGCGGGCGACCTGCCCTGCCCGTGGCGGCTCTTGCCTTGTCCGTGGCAGCTTCTTGCCCTGCCCACGGCGGCTCCGGCCCACCCATGGCGGCTTGCCATTCTCAAGGCGGTCTGCCCACTAGGAGAGGTCCCCGGGAAACGAACCCAGGGCCTCCCATGTGGTATGCCGGCACCCTATCCACTGGGCTATCGAGCCGGCCCCTCAATGAAGTCTTTTTAGATTAAAAATTAAATTAATTTTCTTAGTATTATTGGCATTAATATTTGTGGACATCTTGGAGGTGCACTATTGGATTTCATGGGATAGCCAGCTGAAAGGATTGTGGTTATTTGATAGCCACAAGCTCCATGATTTTAGGATCTGCCAAAAAGTTCTCACAAAGGCCATATTCTCCCTAGATTGGTCCCATCCAATGATAGAGCACAATGGGGATAGCAGAGCTCCACTACTCCTGCCTCTCTTGTAGGTATCTTCGCTCCTGAGCACCAACTGGCTTGGCCCAGGCTTTCTCAGAGCTTTACTGCAGGCTGAAACTCTTGCTACCCAATCCTCATTCCTTCCGTCTGTCTTTCTCTCAAAATATACATATGGGACTGAAGCTATACCCTGCCTATTTCTGCTCTCTTTCTCTAACTCTTACAGGTAATAACCCTTTCTCTAATAAATATCTTGCACTTCTAATTTTGCCTAGGCATCTGTTTTGTAGGGGACTCATTGATAACTTTTTTTTTTTTTGCTATTAAAGTATTGCCTGTGGAAAAGTGCCATTAAGATAGCTATAAATATCAATCTCTCCTTTCATTGGCTACTAAGTAAGCATAAGATTATCTTATCAATTACCTAATATATCAAGCAATACATATAGAAATTCCAAAATGTATTAGTTGGGCTTGTTGAGAGTGGCAGATAGAACTGAACTAGCTTAAGCAAATTTGGGTAATTATTAGAAGGGCACTAAGAAATCTTGTAAAATGTCCAAATTGAATAAACTATTTAAGATTGTTAAAGATGAAGGTACAGCTTAATGGCAAATATTACTAGGAATCAGAATATTATGTTTCTGTCTATATTTTTTTCTGAGTCTTTTAAGCAACTTGCTTCATTCTTCTATCTTGATTAATTATGATTTCTTATTTGGGGGAAAAAAAGGAAACACGTCCAATATTGTAAAGAGACAATCTCAACTATCCACCACAAGTCTAAATTATGGGAAAGAGACTGCCTCAGGTGTCAACAATTTGGCAAATCAATTTTAGCCGTGGACCAAGTTCACTTTGAATAAATGTGTTCTCCCATGTTAAAGATATAGACAGAAAAAATACCTAGAAAAAGGAGACTAAGTGGAAACTAAGGTAGAAGCATGAAAAACAAGATGGTGATGTATTTAGTAGATCCTTGGGCAGGAGAGAGTGTTATATAAATTTCTCATTAATAGTTATATTTTATTTGGAAAATTGTAAAAGATTATTCTCAAATTTTCTGCTGTTATTTTCTATTTACAGTATTTAGTGGTGACTGAAACCAGGGCAGGTAACTTTCTCATTCAACAATTTTGATGTACAGGCTTTGACTGCCATGGATTTTAAGCATTTTTAAATCAGATTGATGATTTTATATTTATATTTACTTGCAGCTTGCCATGTTCTAAAACTTTTAGATCACATACAAAAATGGTTAAATATATAAGAAAAATTGACATAAATATTAAATTAAGATAAAGTTAAATTCAGAGGGAATATTGGTAGAGATAAACATGAGTCATAAATTTTTTAAAAAATTTTAAACATTAATTTAATCTATCATTGTATATATATATATATATTTTTAAAAGATACTTAGATTACATATACATTACATAAAAAATGTAGGGATTCCTATATGCCCCACTCCCCACACCTCCCACACCCTCCCACATAAACATCCTTCATTAGTGTAGCACATTCATTGCAACTGATAAACGCATCCTGGGGCTTTGCCACTGAGCATGGACCATAGTTCACATTGTAGTCTACTCTCTCTCCCACACAGTTCTGCATGTTATGTGATGATATAAAATGGCCTATATCTGTCATTGCAGTGTCATTCAGGATGTTTCCCTGTATTACAACTGTTTTTCCCTCTTCCTGCCCCCAGAGCCTCCAGTGTTCACTGCCTCCACATGAGTGTTGTAATTTCTTCTAATGCTAGAGTCACAATATGTCTATAGTAGAATACCACTAAGTCCACTGTAGCCCATAGTTCATTCTCCAATTCTAAGGATTCTGGGATGGTGATGTCCACTTCATCTCTAATTGAGAGAAGGCTTTGATCCCTTATAACCGATGGATTGGGCTCTCTTGCTTGCAGTTGTTGGCTCTCTTGTTTCATTGGTATGGTGGTTGTCAATCCTCATCTCCTTGTTAGCTATCCTGGGTGAGTCCAATGAACTGGAGAGTAGGTGTTGCAACTCTGCTGAGGTTCCGGGCCCAGCTGGCACATGGACAGCCCAAAGACTCAAGTCTCTGGATGTATACCTACAAACTCCAGCACAAAGTATAGGTTTAAATAGAAGGGACAGATGAACCATGTGTAGAGAAGCTATAATTGAGTCCAGCCATGTCACTCTCAGGAGCTTAAACTCCAAAGTAGGGCCCACTGGCAAGACACCAAACTCTGGAGCTATCTGCCCTGAACATAGGACCTGGGTGTCTCCAGAGTCCTCAATAGCCCCATTATTTTGTGTAGTATCCACTTTAGCAGTCTATGAGATCCTGCTGAGATGTGCATAAGTGTTACCTCTGGGATGACCTCCCGACTCACTCTGAAGTCTCTTAGCCATATAAACTCATTTTCCTTTATCTTTTCCCACTTTTATTCAAATTCTTTTTCCAGTTGCATTGCTAGTTGGTGCTCGGTAGTAATCCTTCCATGCCAGGGAGGCTCATCCTTGGGAGCCATGAATTCTTAACATATAAGAACACCAAAATGAGGTCTTAACTTCTATGCTAAGTAAAGAAATAGAGAAATATAATTAATGATCAATTCTAAGAAATATGCATTTCCTATAAGAGAAAAGAAAACATTCCCTGGCACTAATGGGTCTTTTTGAAAAAAAAAAAAATAGTGTAATGAACTTGACAATGTTCTCAAGGATGTTTGTATAAATACACCAAGAGTTTTTGTGTAGGACTGGCTAATGGATGTCCTTCAATGTAAGGTAAGGCCATAACATCAAAAAATAATTCCGTATCAATTAAGTTGATGGGATGTTAGGTGATGTGATTCTAGAACAATATTCAGTTCTGGGATGGAGGTAAATATCTTTTGTGTGCTGGATTATTGTTGTTACTTCTTTAAATTTCATTTAATGTAAATTATATAAAATATTTGTGTAAACTTCCAGTTTCACTTATATTCTGCAAATATATTGATATGAAAAAGCAGGCAATTTTTAAAAAGTGATGTGAGTTGAAAAATATTTGCAACTTGGAGACAGGCATAGTATTTTAAATGGCTACTTATTTTTTGGTAAGCACTGTGTGATCACTGGGGATAAAGCAGTAAACAAGAGTGACAAGGTTGTTACTCTTTTGTAGTTTACATTGCAGGAGACTAGGGAGGCAATAAACAGTCAATAAAAGGTTTTAAAATTGTGATAAGTGCTTAACAATGAAATTATTAAGTGGCTCTGATAAGAAGTGCTTTGTAGTTACTACTTTAAATGGATTAATGAGGAAAGGATTCTCTGAGGATGAGTATAAAATATGTAAAGCAGATATATTCTCTAAATGTCAGTGAGTTTATATGGTAGCACCTTGGAATGGGAAGATCATGAGTTAGTTAAGAGCTTGAGTTTTTGAGAAACAGGAAGAAAGGTAAGACTGGCATAGAGGGAAATAATATAACAAGTATCAAATAAGGCTGGAGAGATTTTCAGGAATAAGATAACACAGGGAATTGATGATCATTACAAGGGGTTTGGATTTTTCCCAAATCGTAGTACAGTACTAAGCATTTTAATAAAGGTGGCAAGATGATCTGAACTATGTTTTGTGAAAGATCCCTCTGACTTCTACATGCCATGTTTTTCAGAGGAGAGTGAGAGTGGGATAGTGGCCCAACTTGGAGGGTATTGCAATGATGTGGGTAAAAATGTCACTAGCTTCAGCTTGAGTAGTAGGGGTGGAGTCGAATTAATGAAATGCTTTGGAGGTAGAAGGGAGATTTGCTGATAGCTTAGATGTGGTGGACAAAGAAAACAAAGGAATCAAGCACTGTTCTTATGATTCTGAGGCAACTTGATGGATTATATTTAAATTTAAATTGTACATACTGAAGAAAGGAAGAGTTTTGCTGGGGAAGGGGTGTTTCAGAAGCAAAATTACTATGTTGAACCTTAAAAGATAGTATGTATTATATCAAATCATATCAAATATTGCATTCATAAAATATAGCATAACTTGATTCAGAAATCTATGAGAAAGGAAAAAAAATAAAGAAGGAAATAAAATAATTTTCCCATAAATTTTAATTAAAATAAACCATATATTTGAAAACAAAGTTTTCCTTCAGTATTTCAGGCTTTGGCTGAGAAAGTGGTTGCATTATGGCTCTTGATTTTGTGCCCTCTAGTCTATCAGTTGTCTCCTTACTGTTAGAAGTATTCCACAGTTATGCCCTTAAAACAGGGTTCTTCAGTCTCTATGTCAGAATTTAGGGAGTTTAATATGACTTGTATTATATAAATAGATGATAAAAATTGAATTATATAAACTGAAATGACTTGCCTAAATTTCCATAGTACAAAGAGCTGAAACTTTTAGTAAAACCATGACTGCCTGACTTCTGAGGTTGTCTTCTTTGATGATTTTGTGATGTGTATTAGTCAGCCAAAGGGATGCTGATGCAAACTACTAGAAATCTGTTGAATTTTATAAAGGATATTTATTTGGGGTAAAAACTCACAGTTACAAGGCCCTGAAGAGTTTGACTAAATTTACCATAAAAGGTACTTCCTCATCCAAAGTCTGTTGCCACATGTTGAAGCAAGATGGCAGGCGATGTCTGCTAGGGTTCAGCCTTCCGTTTTCCACTTAGGTTCCATGGTCCTAGCTTCTTCTGATCTCAGCTGTAGGCTGGCTTAGGGCCCATCTCTCTTCCCTGGGCTTGTTTCTTTCTAGGCTCAGCTGCTCTGGTCTCTTCACAAGTTTATCTGTAAACTACCAGGCAAATGGCTTACCTCTCTTCCTGGGGCTTCTGCCTTGTCTATGTGGCTGTCTCTCTTCTTCTGTGTATCTTCTCTGTGTATCTACTTCTATGTTCTTGGTTGAGCATCCTATATAGCCCAAAAAAGGGGGTGGGGACTCAAACTTAGTCACCCTAATTATGTGGTCGAATCAAAGCCCTAATTTTAACACACTTTAATCAAAAGGCATCTCAACTGAATCTAATACAATCAGAGGGTATCACACCCAGAGGAACAGACTGGTTTACAAACATAATCTATATCTATTTTTGGAATTCATATATAAAATTGAACTGCCACATGATGCTTCTTACTTTTCAGGTAATATTTACTTCCAAAATATGTAACCAAATCCATGTATTTAACTATGTAGATCAAATTTTAAGTCAAAACCTATTAGACTTCTAGGTTTGATAAAATATTAAGCAAATTATGTCCGTTCCTTCCAATTCTTTCGCTTAGCTTTCCTTCCCTCCCCTCATGTCTCCTTTCCACACTAGACTTTTCTCTTCATTGACTGTAAATTTGAAAATCAACCAATCATTGGCTTGCATTCTTAGGACCAACACTTCAGTATTATACTTTTTTTCTCTTCTACACGGTAGTTGTTAAGTATTACAATGGAATTAATGCATGTATTAGTCAGCCAAAGGAGTGCTGAGGCAAAATACCAGAAATCTGTTGGCTTTTATAAAGTGTATTTATTTGGGGTAAAAGCTTACAGTTGCCAAGCCATAAAGCATAAGTTACTTCCCTTAACAAAGTCTATTGCCACATGTTGGGGCAAGATGGCTGTCGATGTCTGCCAAGAGTTCAGGCTTCTTGGGTTTCTCTCTTCCTGGAGCTCTCTTTCTGGGCTCACCTGCCATGTTCTCTCCACAATGCCAGATGTAGACTATCAGGAAAATAGCTGTGTCTCTCTCCATGTCTAAGGAGCCATCCCTATTCCTCTTTGTTCTTCTCCTGTGTGTTCACTTCCCAGGCTCCAGCTCAAAACTCCAATCTCCCTTCTCTGTGGTGCAGTTTCTCTGTGAGTCCCCACCCACCAATGGGCTATTGATGTGGCCCATTCAAAGACTTAATAATTATTTAATCAAGTAATAGTAAAACCTCTGAATACAATACACTCTAATATGCCCAGAGGAAAAGACCAGTTTACAAACATAATCCAATATTTCTTTTTCGAATTCATCAATAATATCAAACTGCTACCCTCCACCTTCTGAATTCCAAAAAGACATTACAATATCCAAAAAACTTTATTTCAGTAACAATAGTATGTACAAAATTATAACGTAATCAGTTTAAAGAAATACAGTTTGTCTTGGGGCAAAGTTCCATCTGGCTTTAGACTTCTGAAACTTACAAAATAATTTATCTGCTTCTAATACACAAATGGAAAGGCAAAGGAAAAAATTTTCATTATCATAAGGAAAAACTGGGAGGGAAACATGAGTCATGAGTTCTCTACAGATTAGTAAACTTGCAGTGCATTCTCCATTCAGTTTCAAAGTCTGAGAGTCATTCTTAAGATGATGGTTTTTTTCTCCATGGGACTTCATGGTTACGGACCCCTTCAACAGGCTTGCCCAATGGCCATTTTCTTGGTTCCACCCTCATCAAGCATCTGGGTGGTAACTGAGTTCCAGACCTCACCATGCAAGAGCATTGGAATGATTGCCACACTTTACCCAATCTTTAGATCTTTGGGTTATAGTCTTAACCCCCAAAGTAGAATAAAGTGAAGACAACATCCTCCTTAACCTTTGGCATACAGACTCAACCTTCTCAGAGCAATGAGTTTACCACCTGGCCTTCCCTAATCCATGGGGGACAGGTGTACCCCACTCAGACCTATGGGATGCTGACCTTAACTGCCCTAATCCTTGAGGAATGTACTCCATCTTCTCTGTACACTGGGGCTGCAAAATTTTCCCTGAATATTGGGTGGGAACATCCACCCTCTTCAACTGCTGGACAAACTCACCCTATCTATACACCTGGGTGGGGATCCTCTCTTGTCCCAAGGTGATGCCTTAATTCTAGATCTCAGCATCCATGGTTTTCCCCTTAAAGCTGTTTCTCCTTCAATCCCTCCTTTCCATGACCCTTTTAGTCAAAGCTGGCAATGGTTTTGTTCATACAGCTCTATAAAAAGCTTGTTGGTTTAGCATGCAAGAAGCAGGGACTCAAGCCATCAGACAATAGGACTTTCCACAAGTCTTTCCAAGTTAACTGTGTCTCCAATCTTGATTTACAAGGTACAAGTTTAGTTAAGTCCTCAAATGGGGCAATATTATCTGGGAGCTTGATTTCCAGAGGCTTTGAATTTCCAGAATCAGTTTCTGTTTTCTTTGTGTCCAACAGTTCAGCTTTCAGCTTATCTTGCTCATCTAGCATTTTGCTATAAGCTGCAAGGAGAAGCCAAGCTGCATTCCCTGAGTTTACCATGGTAAGTTCTTCAGCTAAATGCTCAGACTTGCCATCCTCAAATTCTGCCTTCCATAAAACATCAAGAATTAATATTGCTAAGTTCTCTGCAATTTTAAAACTTGGATCACCTTTCCTCCAGTTTCTAATAATAGTTTCATCATTTACCGCTAAGATCTCATAAAAAGTCTCTTTAGCATCCATATTCCTATCAACAGTCTCTTCAAACACTGGAGGCTTTTTCTACCAAGCATCTCACAATTCCTCCCAAAAATTCCCCTTACCCATTTATAAAACCATTCCAGCATTTGGTAATTGCAAATGCATATCCCCACTCTCTGGTACCAGATTCTCTATTAGTCAGCCTTAAGGGTGCTGATGAAAAATACTAGAAATCTGTTAGGGTATTTATTTATGTCTAAGAAGCCTTATCAATTCTTCTGTGTTCTCCTGTGTGTTCACTTCCCAGACTCCAGCTCAAAACTCTAACCACCCCTCTTCGCGGTGAGGTTTCTCTGTGAGTCCCCACCCACCAATGGGCTATTGATGTAGCCCATTCAAAGCCTTAATCATTATTTAATCAAGTAAAAGTAAAACCTCTGAATCCAAAACACTTTAATATGCCCAGAGGAAAAGACCAGTTTACAAACATAATCCAGTGTTTCCTTTTGGAATTCATCAGTAATATCAAACTGCTACAATGCAGAATAATTTTTCCTGTTTTATATGTTCTGAAAGTGATATAGTTTTAGTCATATTTCAGACTAAAAATTACACATATTACTATGTCTACTTTAAATGGTCAAATTGTTTTATTTCATTCACTTCATCCATTATTCCCCAAGAAGTCAATAAAATAATTATTCAGCTGTCTTTACAATATTTAACTGATTTCTAATTTTCTACATGGAAAATTATAAAACACATGTATGAAAAGGTCATAACAGTTAGGTGTGCATAAGTAATTCTCTTGATGACTACTTTCCTCTATATAGTACAGACATGCTGTCATTGCTGTGTGGGAAGAGCAGGGGCAGTCTAAAAGCCCCAGCA
This sequence comes from Chaetophractus vellerosus, assembly GCA_004027955.1. Lineage (NCBI taxonomy): Eukaryota > Metazoa > Chordata > Mammalia > Cingulata > Chlamyphoridae > Chaetophractus > Chaetophractus vellerosus. Next base: position 8,791 of record PVKH010006345.1, read on the forward strand.
CTTAATGGGGTAGAACAGCAGCCCGGACAGCAGCCGGAAACCTTTCAAGCTACGCTGATGTCTGACAGCCACCGTGGCACGGCTCCACCTCTCCCCTACCCCTCCCCTCCCTGCTGTAGTGTGGCTCCACCTCTCCCTCTCCCTGCCTAACCTTATATGGGCATAAAGCCTGTCCCTACCAATCAGAAGCTGCCTAAACCTGTCTAACCTTATTTAGGCATGATCCCAGCCTCCACCAATCAGAGGCTGCCTAGTCACACGCCAGCCTCCACCAATCAGAGGCCACCCAGTTGTGCTTCCCCATTCATTGTTTGCCTCCACCAATCGGGAGTTGCTCAGTTGCACCCCCTCCTCCCCTTACCCCCATTTATTATAAGTTACAGAGTTTACTCAATAAACTTAGACTTGGTAGCCCAGCCTTGTCTCCAGAGTGGGTGTGTGAGCTCTGTATCATTACTCATCTTCCGCCAGCCGCCTGGCCACTTCCCAAATCTCGGCTTTCATCTGCGCCTAGCTAATGCAAGCTCTACATTCCTGGCCCGCCGTGCCTGGGGCTTGAGCCCGGCGGGTCCCCGGATTCCTGGGCTTCTGTGCTTGGGGACGCCAGAGCCTGGCGAGCTGAAAACCCCCCGCTCCCCTTTCTTCCCTTCTCGTTTTCCCCCATCTCCTGACTGGCTGGGGAGAGCCACCAGTTGACCTCTGGAAGCAGCGAGCAGAAACCCCATGGCAAGCAGGGTTGTCCTGAACGCCGATGACAATTGTGAGAGCTACTGAGAATATGGTATCTGAAAACAAAGGAAGTCTTTCTCTGAGAATGTTTAAATTGGACAAAATGTAGATTTTAGATTTTTCTACTGACTTATAGATCTTTTAATTAAGAATCAAAGGAATTGCTATTACACCAAGCAGAACATTCAGTGTTTCATGGATTATGGTTGATAGCTACATAGTTCAATCACAAGAGTAAAACAAATAAATAAATAAAAAACATGCATAACACAGCAAAAACATTTAGGTACTTTGACTCTCTACTTTTCTCCATCACTGTCTTTATCCAGTTTTTCATCAGTTCAATATATCATGGGTTTTTCTTGACATTAGGAGATAATATACTAGAATGTGTATGTATACTAGTTCTGGAGTACTTACTGCCTGTGCAGCTCTGAAGCTTGAATCACTAAAGCAGTTTATGAAACTTGGACATGTTACTTGAGTCCATTTCCTCAGCTTTAAAAGGGATAATATGCATAACTTTTAGGGTGCTTATTATAATTAAATTGTTCACGTAAAATTTGTAGACTAGTTCCCAATATAAAAATAAGTTTTAATAAACATCAGTTTTATTGCTGACCAACATGAACTAAGACCTTAAACTGTAAACTATATTTTTTAAATTCTTGTAGTTTTCTTCTTCTACATCTACAGTCTCCTTTTGACAGAGTTTATCTATCACTCCTTGAGTCAACATTTTGCCCCATTTCTCCTTCTCCCAACTTCTACACTTTGACAGTGGGTGCATTGTTATCCCTACCAAAATCTCAGTGGTATTTTACACTGCACAGGGCTCCAGGCAGGAAGAGCATGCAGAGCTGCCTCTTTCCCTCCCAACGTTTGCTCTCCTGAGATCTGTTTCTCTAGCACTGTCTATGTTTTGACAAATACTCTTGTTTAACCTATATTTTAAATCCTGAATCACTTTAATGTTCTCCAGGTCATATGTGTTGGCATTTACTTTGACATTCAAGTTCTGCAAATCTGTCTAATGAATTCTTTTACCTACAAACTATGGGGTCTAACTTGCTTCTGTCAATTCCCACTTAAGAAATTAGAGTTCTTACTTCATATAAAAGAAACTACCAGAATTTCACTGACAAATATTCTCAAATTAGTATTACTTGTGTGACAGCCATGTTTTTCCCGTCAGGAGAAACATATTGTTACTTTAACATTGAGTTGCTTGGCTAACTATTTACTGGTTTATGCTTGGAGGTTTCCAACCCCCAGAGACCTCCTATCTTGGTCACCTAACAGAAACTCCCCCAACAACTGGTCCAGCCTGATGACATCTATCTTACTTTAGTAGCTAGGATGTAGGAAAAAATTGATTTCAATATTGGCAAATAGAGATTGTGCTTAGTTTGCGACTTGATGCAGGAACAACATGGCCTCTCATTACTCACTGATTGTATGAATATGTGCAATTTTTTTTACTCTGTGATCTTCTGTTTTTGGTTTTCATTTTTTCATTTGTCAGACAGGGTTTCTCAAAATATACAGAATGTAAATTAAGCCACTGATTTAATGTTAAAATTAAACCATAAAAACAATAAGATACAAAAGTGGCTAAAACAAACAAACAAGTACCTGGTATTACTAATTGCTAGTGAGGACGAGGAGCTTCAAGAACTCTCCTTCATTACGGATGAAAAGGCAAAGTGGTACAATCACATTATCAAACAGATTTTTACAAAGCTAAATTTAGTCTAACCAGATGATCCAGCAATTGTGGCCCTAAATATTTACCCAGATGATTTGAAAACGATGTCCACCCGAAAATCAACATGCAAATGTTTTTATCAGTTTTATTTTTAATTGCCAAAAACTGGAAGCAACCAAGATGTCCTTCAATAGGTGAATAAAGGTCTTTGTCGTTCCATTGGAAGATTATCAGCTAGAAGGGGGTACAAGGCAGTCTCCTGGGTAGCTGATAACATTTTACACCTTGATTTAGATGGTGGTTACCTGGGTGTATTTGCATGTAAAAATCATCAGGCTGTACACATAAGATTTGTGCAGTTTGGGTCCTATTAATTACAGCTCAAATCGAAAGAAATGGAACAAACTCTTTGAAAATATTCCCTAAATTATATAACTATTTACATATAGCTGTAATTCGATTGGTTTCATAACAAGAAACAAGCTTTCTACACTGTATTTTTTCACCCTAAAAATATTTTTTGGGAGTCATCTATGGAAACCATTTGTCTAACAAATCATTCAGCAACTTAAAAGTTACTTCATGCTACTATGGACATTATTGGCACATTGTGTCTAAGCCATTCATTCTCAGGATTGGAGTGGCATGGGATTGAGCAATACATTGGATTACATGATCTCATAAATTGATTTATAGTTTGAAGTTATAAGGAATTAAAAATTTATATTCTAGTAGTCTACAAATAATTTTGGAAAGATTTTCATCTCAACAGGTTACTGGTATCACTAAAAGTGTTCAAGAAAGAAATCCATTATAAGTTCCCATTATTTAGACCATCTGATTAACTGCATAAGAATTCACATAAAAAATGTTAAATTGTTCCAATACCAGCATATTTCTAAGCCCATGATAACTTTTAAAAATATATAGATTCTACAAAGGGATTGTTTGGAAATCACAGCTACACTGCAAACATTGATATTTCAAGAATACCCTCTTACCATTCACCCAACCTCACCACCTTCCAAAACATTCCTGACAGACCTTGGAAAATATTGCCAGGAAAACTTAACTGAAAAGAGAAAATAGTGACAAACTCCTTGTATGTTTGGTCTAATTAAGGCTAATGTTGCCACATGAGACTTTTGCTGAGCTTACTTTGGTTTGAAATAAACAGTTGTTGTCATAAAGATGTAATCTGTGGTTTATCTCCATTTCTTTATACATAAACTGAAGACTCTTAATGGATTATCCCTACTTTCCCCTATGTTTCCTAGAAATACATAGATGCTCAACATTATTTTGGAGTTTTCTGCCAGCAGAATTGCTCTCACCACCTTCTATGGCTGCCGCTGGATTTTGTGTCATTCTCCATGTTCACAATCCTTAAGATGAATGTTCAAATATTCTCTCCTTCACCATGATTGATGACATCAATAGAAAGAACATGAATTCTACTACAAAGTTAGAGTTCCTCTTTTCCTCATCAGAGTCTATGCTTACACCTAAAATCCAAATAAGCAGAAAAAATTAACCTTCTTAAAAAAAAAGCATACCAAGGCAGTGTACTTTATATCAAAGACACAAAAAATATATTATTAAAGCTGAAAACGTCTATAGCCTAACTGAAATGGAATGGCTTGATATTAAACCTGATAAAGTCAGAGAACATGCACTAATATATCCCCAAAACTTATATGTAAAAGAGCAAATGCTCTCATTAGTGTCACTGGAAGAAGCTCTGTAGCTGAATTTTTCAACTCAGCATTAGAATATTCAAGGATAAATATTTAAGAGGATAATAAATAGTATTAAAAATAAAACAGAATAGGTCTCCCCAACAAAAATGGACGAGGCAGAAAAATTACCTGTGAAACATACTAGATAGGAAACCTAAAACATTTGTTTACTTTCACTTTGAATTATTCTATAAGCACCTGAATAACACTTCTTCTCTCAGCTCTGATTCACATTTTCAAATTCAAGCTCCTTACACTTTCTGGTAGAATTGAGTGGCTTACTCTTACCGAAACATGGTCTCTATATTTACTTGGCTTGTCTCTATTTGTATACGTTTTCCCTTTGCCTAAAATTTCCTTTTGCCTAAAATTCTACCTCAACAATACTATTTGCCTCTGTCTTGACTAAGTTCTTGTGGTTTTCTAATATTCTATTTATTGAATATTAATGCATTATAATAAAGTTTATCATTAGGATTTACCCTGAAATGAAGAGATTGATCTTCTATTGTGGCTTTTTCTCTACCCTCTAATTAGGCCATGATCTTCTGTTTATTGGAATGTTTTCTATGGGTGGGATGGATACACTCACAGACCTTGACTTGAATCCTGTCCAACAAATTGCTTTAGAATCTTTAGATCCCTAAAAATAGAAACTCAGTCTATTTTCAAGGGGTTAATGGATATATTTTGTCCTAAAAAATAAATAATAAATAAAATTTGAGTGCAAAACCTTTTTTGATGGGGGTAGGAAAACATACTACTATTAGGTTTAACTAAATGTTGGCTGAATAAAATTAAACCAAATTTATGGAGATAAAAGTTCTAAATATTGACAAAAAAGAAAAAAAAACCCTACATAGCATAATAGTAACATAATAATAGATAATTTCTTTTTCTTTTTTTAGAGTATTAGAGAGAATCTTTGAAGAGAATTCTGTGGCATTATATATTTTAGTTTGGGTATTTTATCTCCATCTGGTTTGTTTATGTGGGGATGGCATTTGGGGCTCTGCCATCAAGATTAGGTTAATTATACTTGTGATAGAGATGAGTAATCCTGTAAAGGCTGACAATTGTGGCAATATTCAGGATTTGTTCCCTACATTGTATGTTAACCATTCGAGTAATTGAAATTGTGGCTTTTGGGAGCAATAAGACATTCTGCCATATGTGATGTAGAAATATGGGCATTCCTCATTTTATTGAACTTTGCTTTATTGTGCTTCACTCTGATTATTAATTTCATATGTCAACTTGACCAGGTTATGGTATCCAATCACTTGGTCAAGGAAAGCATTGGCCTGATTACTAGTATGAGGATATTTTGTGGATTTAAATCATCAGTAAGGTGATTGCATCTATGTCTGATTTCACTGGTAATCAACTGAGGAGATTGTATTGACAAGGAGAGACGTCTCATCCAATCAGTTGAAGGCTTTGAAAGGAGATGTGATTATTTCAGCAGTCAAAAGAGAGAATTTCCAACTCTATATCAGCCAGCTAAATTTTCCTGGAAAATTCATCAAAAACCTTCATTGGAGTTCCCAGCTTGTGGCCTGCTCTACAGAATTTGGACATATCCATTCCCACAGTTACTTGAGACAATTGTCATAAAAATATGATAATATTTACATGTATATTCTGTTGGGTCTGTTTCCTTAGAGAACCCCAACTAATACATTCTGGGTGTTTACTCTGGGTGGAGGTTTGAAGCTTTATGTATTCCAGAAAAAAACTGTTCTTAAATTTAATCCATTGCTATGGGTGTGGACCCATTTTAAGTAGGACATCAAACTACTTCCACTAAGACATGATCCACTTCAATCTGACTCATTCTTCATCTTTTAGTGAGTCCTTTATAAATTGGATGAATACAGAGAGAGGGAGAAAAAAAAACCACTGAAGCAAGAAGCTAGAATCAATGAAACTCAGAAGAGAGGGAGAAACCAAGAAATGCTGCCATGTGCTTTGCCATGTGACAGAGGAGCCAAGGATTGCTGGCAGCCAGTCTTTGTGAAGAAAGCATTACCTTGATGATGACTTGCTTTGGACATTTTCCAAGACTCTAACTATAAATGAATAACTTATTGTTTAAACTGAACCATTTCAAGGTATTTGCTTGAAACTGCCTAAGATACTAAAAGACTGCTTTGAAGATATTGTGTTTTTTACAATTTGAAGATTTGTGGCAACCCTGCATCAAACATCTCTGTCAGTGCCATATTTTCAATAGCCTGTGTTCACTTCATGTCTCTGTGTCACATTTTGGTAATTCTTGCAATTTTTCAAACTCATAATTATTTTCATATCTGTTAATATGATCTGGTGTCAGTGATTTTTGATGTTACTATTGTGTTGTTTTGGGATGGCACAAGCTGTGCTCATATAAGACATCAAACTTAATTGATTAATCAACTGACTAGTTATTTCCTTGTTGCTCTCTCTTATCTCAAGCATTCATAGTCTCTGAAACCTGATAATACTGAAACTAGGCCAATTAATAACCCTACAATGGCTTCTAAATGTTCAAGTAAAAGGAAGATTTGCATGCCTCTCACTTTAAATCAAAGGTTAAAAATTATTAAGCTTAGTGAGGAAGGCATGACAGAAGCCAAAAGCTAGGCCTAAACAGTTAGTGAAGTTGTGAATGCAATGGAAAGGTTCTTGAAGGAAATTAAATGTGTTATTCCAGACAACACATGTTAATAATAAAATGAAACAGATTTTTTACAGATATGGAGACGTTCTAGTGGTCTGGATAGAAGATCAAATCAACCATGACATTCCCTTAAGCCAAAGCCTAACCCAGAGCAAGGCCTTAACTCTCAATTCCATGAAGACTGGGAGAGTTGAGGAAACTAGAGAAGCAAAGTTTGAAGCTAGCAGAAGCTATGTGCTTAAGAAAAAGATCCATGTTCCTAACATTAAAATGTAAGGTGAAGCAGTAAGTGCTGACGTAGAAATGGCAGCAAGTTATACAGTCTGGCTAAGGTAATTGATGAAGATGGCTATACTAAACAACATATATTCAGTGTAGACAAAACAGATGCCATTTAGGACTTTCCTAGCTAGAGCAGAGAAGTCAATGCCTGATTTCAAACCTTCAAAGATAGGTTGACTCTCTTGTTGTGGGCTAATGCAGCTGGTGACTTTAAGTTGAAGCCAATGTTCATTTACCACTCAAAAATTCCTAAGAATCTTAAGAATTATGCTAAATTGACTCTACCTATGCTCTATAAATGGAATGACAAAGTCTGGATGACAGCACATCTGTTTTCAAAATGATTTACTGAATGTTTTAAGGCCACTGTTGAAGCCAACTGCTGAAAAAATAGATTCCTTTCAAAATATGACTGCTCATTGACAATGCACCTGGCCACCTGAAGGCTCTGGTGGAGATGCCCAATAACATGACTGTTGTTTTCATATCTGTTAACACAACATTCATTCTGCAGCCCCTGGATAAAGGAGTAATTTTGCCTTAAATCTTATTATTTAAGAAATATAGTTTGCAAGACTATTGTGCCCATAGATCATGATTGCTCTGATGGATCTGGGCAAAGTAAATTGAAAACATTCTGGATAGAATGGATTCACCATTCTAGATGCCATTAAGAACATTCATGCTTCATGGGAGAAAGTGAAAATATCAATCTTAACAGGAGTTTGGAAGAAGTTGATTCCAACCCTCACAGATGACTTTGAAGGGTTCAAAATTTCAATGTATGAAGTGACTGCAGATGTGGTAGAAAAAGGAAGAGAGATAAAATTAGAAGTGGAGCTTGAAGATGTACTGAATTGCTGCCATCTCATTATAAAGCTTGAACAGATGAGGAATTGCTTCTTATGGATGAGTAATAAAATGGTTTCTTAAGATGGGAATCTATGCTAGGTGCAGATGTTGTGAGAGTTGTTGAAAGAGCAACAAAGGATTTAGGTTATTAACTAAACTTAGCTGATACAACAGCAGCAGGTTTTGAGAAGACTGATTCCTATTTTGAAAGAAGTTTTACTGTGGGTAAAATGATAGTAAACAGCATCAAATGCTAAAGAAAAATATTTTATGAAAGAAGAATCAATTATGAAAAATTTCATGATTGTCTTATTTTAAGAAATTTCCACAACCAATCCAATTTATAGCAACTACCACACTGATCAGGCAGCAGTCATCAACAGCGAGGTAAGACCCTCTACCAGCAAAAAGACTATGACTCACTGAAGGCTCACTTAATAGTTATCCATCTTTTGGCAATAAAAAATTTTAATTCAGGTATACCCATTATATTTTTAGACATAATGCTATTTCTACACTTAATAAACAACGTTATAGTAAACATTACTTTTATATGCTCTCGGAAACTCAAAAAAATACCATATGACTCACTTTATTGTGATATTAGCTTTATTGCTTATAATCTGGAACTGAACTTATATATAATATCTCCAAGGAAGGACTATATGGTTTTCAGGCCATGTCTGGTAATTGGGAAGTTTGTTTAGAGATATATGCTTCTGGGTTGATTTAAAGCCATGCAAACATTGAATTATGGTTGGACTTTCTTACCCAATTTTTAAATTAAGAAAATAAAATCTTCAATTGTTCCTTCCTTCCTTTGTTCCTTCCTTCATTCTTTATTTCATTATTTCATTCCATCTTTTATCTTCTTTCTTTCTTTTTTCTCCACCTGTGTTTTCACTAACACTAGATACTTTGTATTCCTTCCCATCCTAGATGGGGAAAGGTACAGATCATAATACTCTGCCTAGGCAACAAATATAAACTCTGTATGGAATCCAGTCACAGCCGAGCCTCTACATTATAGCCCTTTCAAACTCATGCTTCACTTTTCCCAAATGTTTGTAAAGCCAATTAAATTGAATACAGATTATGTGTACAACCTTAAACGTGTTTGGTGAAACAGATGTCAGGTGTATCTTTCATGTCTACAACCTTCTATACATTGCTGATTCTGATATTTGAATATAGGCCTTTGAATAGAGCATTAAAATGTATTATCATAAGTAGAATATCCTAACATCATTATAATATTTGAAAATCAACTTCATTTTGGTTCTGAAAAATAAGCCAAATAAAAGTCCTAAGACATGTATTTTCATTCCTTTGCTGTTTACCTGGTAATACTAGCAGTAAACAATCAGAACAGGTAGCAGGGAAGAGGAAACCACATGTTTGATTCTATGTTGCAGGAACAGAACGGAACTGCAATTACTTGGAACTAACATTGTCACATGGTAAGCTTTGGCTTCATACTATGTGGAAGGATGGTACAGTTAAAGGAGAAGAGATTAAAAGGTGATCCAAGCAGTACTAGGTCCTCCAGAAGAAAGCAATTGGCACTAGCATTTGGCTGGTTCACATATGCAATGAATGTGGCAGTGGTTTAAGTTTATGGCTTGAGCTATGGCTCTTCCACCTGCTCTCAAAGGAGGGCAAATCAATAAAAGAATATGGTTTTTTTTGGTCTTTTTGTTTGGAGAAAAATGGCACATCTGACAACTCCAGTATTGGCCAGCTGTTAACTGGAAAAATGTGAACCATGTAAATTATATTGATTATGCTTTGGTAATTAAAAATAGTAAAAAACAGTTGAGTAAAATTGATTATATTAACTCTCATTGACTCCCAGTGACTATATATTTAACCTTCATTAACTCATGAACAGGATCCTCAGATTTTTTGTTGATTGAAATAATACTTTTAATCCAAACTGCTCATACTATAGAAGAAAAGTGAAACTTCCCAGGGTATAACTTTCTTGATGTCAATTCTGCACTCAAAATGAACAAAAATATAGAACTACTTTATATTGTATTAAAAATCCATTAAAACCTAGACTCAGACTACTCTTTTTTTCATAACTCCTACTAAATCTGCTTAAGAACCCCATATTATGTTCTAACAGACTGATTTGGTAATTACAAAGCAATGTGCTTTCCTAATATCAAGGCTTTGCCTCTGTTTATGTCATTCCTCCTGGAAATCTGTTTCATTCTCCTGCCTACACAGGACCAATTTTTACCTTCTATCAAGGCACTTTGCATGGTATCTCCAATGATCTCTTCATACAAATTAAGGATTCAGTGTTTTTGAAAAATGTAAGAGAGGTTTTTTTTCCCCTATCTCTTCCATATTACTTATATTATGCTACTTTGTAAAACAGATGTTTGTGTGTTTGTACTGTGACCAACTATAACAATATTAAAAGTTACTGTTTACTAAGGGCTAAGAAATCTGCTAAATGATTTTATGCATGAATTTAATCAGTTAAATCCTATTTCATCTTTATTTTAAATATCAGAACGCTAAGGCTTATAGATGTTAACCAACTGCCAAAATCAGTAAAGCCCTGAATCAAATCCAAGGTCTCACTCCAACGCCTAAAAATGATGACTGTAGAACTGATAGTAAGCATTTCAAGTAAAAACTTCCCCTTTTTTCCATATGTGTATGTGTTAAACAGTCATCATAGTCATTTATACTTCCTAAGCCATGGAATGCCAACCCTCCTTGCATATTAGAAAGACAGGAGAGTTTACAAACCACCTATAGGACTGACTGTACCCCCACATGATTGCAGCAGAAACTCTGGGGTAGTGCTTGGGGACAGGTCTATTGCAAAGGCTCCTTAGGTAAGTCTGTTAAGCGGTCTAAGTGGAAATCTTCTGGCCTTGGCTTTCACTTAATATCCATTTAGCTCAATGAATTAATAAACATAATATATATTATATTCTAGAATGGATATGACCTAATATAGTACTAATGAGTAGTAGAATTGAATATATAATGTTTGAATATGGCCCACATAACTATAGAGAAATAATCATTTAACATATTCATGTGAAGTTGAATATGTTTTGTTTTTCCTTTTCCCCTTTTCCTCTCATTCTGTTGAAGAGTGTAATAACAAGTGGAAATGATGATTTTAAGGAAGGTTATATCATGATCAAATATTTGCTTGAGGAAGAGTAATGGAATAGAAGTAAGTAGGATAAATTGAAATGAGAAATATTCCAGAATCTGAAACTCATAAAGCCCATTTAGAAGTTATTGCCTTGCCCTGGAAATGAAGAACAAAGGGGTTAAATAATGGTGAGGTAAATGGAATAGAATTAGAAGGTGTAGTGGTTTGAAGTTACATGTATTCCAGAAAAATATGTTCTTAAATTTCAACCATTCCTGTGGGTGTGGACTCATAGTAAGTAGGACCTTTCAATGAGGTTACTTAAGTTAAGATGTGGCCCTCCCCAATCAGCATGGGTTTTAATCCTATTACTGGAGTCCTTTGTAAACAGTGAAATTCAGACAGACGAAAGAAGCCACAGAAGAAGCAGTCAGAGGTTGGAGATCAATGGAATCCAGAAGAGAAAAAGAGACCAGGATATGCTGCCATGAGTCACGCCACGTGACAAGCTGAGGATCAACGATTGTCAGTAGACTGTCCCAGAACACCAGTCCTCAGGGAGAAAGTTTCACCTTTACACCTTGGTTTGAACTTTATTTTAGCCCCAAAACTGTAAACTAATAAATTCTCATTGTTTAAGCAAACCCATTCCATGGTATTTGCTTGAGCAGCCTAGGAAATTAAACTGAAGGTAAAATATGTGAGATACTGAAAGAGAAACATTGATAGAAAATGTAACATAGTATTTGTGAGAGAATTTTTGAATATGCAGCAATGTAATAATTGAGAAATCAGTGATAATTATGGGAAAAGCAAGAAGTTAAGCCAATTATGAAGATGAAGGTATAGATTTTATTTTTATATCTGCTAATATCATAAGTTCTTACATTGATTTTAATATTTTCTGAAATCAAGGCTATTTCCTTCTCTAAACAAAAAAGTTTCTATTAAGATAAATAATTAGTGGAAAATTTGCCACACTAAATGTTTATGATGCTGTGTTTATATTCATGGATAATTTTTTTCATTACTCTGATCCATTCTGGGCCAGATACATATTTCAAAGATGATCATAGATTTTTTTGTTTGCAATAATCCATATTCATCAAAGGTAGAAGTGTTCTAGAATTTTATACACTCTCCTGGGCTATAAGAACATCCCATCATAACCTCATGATCTCATTTGAGGAAGAATTTAGTAGTACTTCTCAGTTCCTTAGGGGCAACATTAACAAGCATTTTGGCCTATTTATTTAACCTACATTTC
>PVKH010006346.1:0-21147 GCA_004027955.1 Chaetophractus vellerosus
GAGGCGGCAGGGCGACTGGTGAAGAGGCGAGGGATGGACGGAGCACACACACCCACTCCGGAGACAAGGCTGGGCGACCACGTCTAAGTTTATTAGGGAAACACTGCTACTTATAACATGTGGGGGTAAGGGGAGGAGGGAGTGCAACAGAGCAACTCCCGATTGGCGGAGGCAAACAACCAATGGGGAAGCACGACTGGGCGGCCTCCGATTGGTGGAGGCTGGCGTGTGACAAAGCAGTCTTTGATTGGTGAAGGCTGGTATGCGACCAGGCAGCCTCTGGAGGCAGGTTTTGTGCCCATATATGGCCAGGCAGCTTCTTGCAGGCAGGGAGAGGCGGAGTTGTACTATGGGGGAAAGGGGAGAGGTGGAGAGAGGTGGAGCTGCACTGCAGCAGGGAGGGGAGGGGAAGGAGAGAGGTGGAGCCATGCCACTGTGGCTGTCAGTCATCAGCGTAACTTGAGAGGCTTCCGGCTGCTGCTCCGGCTGCTGTTCTACCCCATTAGGCACTGGGGGCTTTTAGGCTGCCCCAGTTCCTCCCACATTGGGGAATGAGCGATGGACTAGAATAGACTGACTGGATTCTAGAATAGCCTCATTGTTATTCCAGCAATGGAAGACCTTGATCATTGATGTGGAGGCAGCAGCCACCGGAGGTTCTGAGGGGAGGGAGAGGGAAAAATAGGTATAATATGGGGGCATTTTCAGGACGTTGGAGTTGTCTTGAATGAAATTACAATGACATATACAGGCAATTATATATCTTGTCATAACTTACAAAATTGTGCAGGAGAGACTTTAAACTATAATGTAAATTGTAATCTACACTCAGTGGCAATGCGCCAGTATGTAGTCATCAATTTTAACAAATGTACCACACTAATGAAAGATGTTGTTAATGTGGGAAAGTGTGGGAGGGGAAGGGAGCAGGGCATATGGGAATCCTCTATATTTTTTGTGTAACATTTATGTAATCTAAGAATCTTTAAAATTTTTAAAAAGTATTTAAACAAATGCAAAGTTAAATATATATGCTAATTAGTTAGACAGTACTAATTATGTGAAATATGGGAAACCCAGGTCACATATATTGGGGCTAATTGAACGCTATGCTTTATTCATCATACCCCTTATTTTTCTGGTAGCCATTCCCTCAGTCTCTCACATAAAGAACTGAGAAAGTCAGCAGCTTCTGTACATTAAACATGTATTTTCCTGCAAAAAGTGGTGCCCTAAGACCACCAAAAAGGAATATGGAAGCTGTGCCACCAAATTCTAACCATGAATTTCCCTTAAAACCTTTTAATCTTAAATTAGATTAAGTAAGCCTTCATCAATGCTTTTCATAGGGTCTTTAGGATTTTTCTTAACTATAAAGAACATTAAATATATAATAATGCTTTGGTGTATACACTGAAAGAAGTCAAATGCAAAAGAATATTTTGAAATTGCTGAAATTGCCACTCCATATGAAGGTGGGCATACTGCAGTGTTATAGCAAACTGTTCAAAGTGTGATTTAACTATAACACTTTTTATGCTAAAAATTATATTTAAGAAGACAGTCTGTTCAAAACTTCTGCTTCCTCAATTATTTACATTCTAAGCCTAAGGTGAACCTGACACATTTATTTCTGTGAACAGTAAGTATTTTATTGTGGAAAGAAAGTGTTTGTAAGCATTGCCACGTGGTCATTATGATGTCTGAGCACAGTAAGACAGTTTGTTTTGTTTTGTTTTTAACTGGAAAACAAAGACAATGAAGTGAATAGAAAGAAGAATTGTTGAGTTTGGGAATTTAAAAAATGTTTGTGGTATGAAAAGTAATTTCTTTTTTACATAATAAAAAAAATAGCTAGCTCGAGAGTTGAAATGCCTCAGTCCAGGTACACACAGTTTAACTAAGTGAGAAGATTTACTTGTTCAAGGCTTTTAAGAAAATCCCTGAGAAACCTCTGGCTGATGACTAAGCCAACTGAGCAGACTTCAGTGGTTACACACAACAAAAAACAAAGACTTTACATAATTTCACTTCAGAAAAGTGACTAAACAAACAGCAGCAGCAACAAAAAACAAAGAACAACAACAAACCCTGTGAAGGAGGGAGAACCTGATTTCCATAGCTGCCCCATTATATTATTGAAAATTCCTAATTAAAAAAAAAACATTTATGAGAAATGCAAGAAACAGCAAAGTACAGCCCATGCAGAGGAAAAGAGCAGTCACCAGAAACTGTTTCTGAGGGAGCACAAATGTTTGACTGTCTAGACAAAGGTATTAAATTAGCTATTATAAATATGTTCATGGAAATAAAGAAAATCATGGCTAAAAATTTAGGGAAAACTATGAGAACAATGTCTTACCAATTAGAGAATATCCATAGAAAGAGAAATTATAAAAAACAAATAGAAATTCTGAAGTTGAAAAGTACAATAATTGAAATGAAAATTTCATTAAAGAAGCTCAATAGCAGATTTGAACAGGCAGAAGAAAAAGTCAGCAAAGTTGAAGATAGGTTAATTAAGATTATCTAGTCTGAGGGCCAAAAGAAGAAATGAACACAGCTTCAGAGACCTGTGGGACAATACCAAGCATAAAAACATATGCATAATGGGAGTCCCATTAGGAGAAGAGGACAAGAAGGGGGCAAAAATAATATTTGAAGAAATAATGACCAAAACCTTCCCAAATCTGATTTTTAAAAAAACATTAAACTGAGCATCCAAGAACCTCAATGAACTCCAAACTTTGAGGTTAAATGCAAAAGGATCAACAGCCAGACACATCATACTCAAACTATTGAAAGCCTAATACCAAGAGAATCTTGAGAGCAAAAGAGAAAGTGACTCATGATCTATAAGGGATCCTCAAGAAAAATAAGAGCTGACTTCTCATCAGAAACCATGAAGGCCAGAAGACTCTGAAAGGACATATTCAAAGTGCTGAAAGAAAAAGAAATCAATCAACAATTTCATATCCAGAAAACAATCCTTCAAAAATGAAGAAGAAATTAATATATTCCCAGATAAACAAATACAAAAGAAAATACTGAAAGTAGGCAGGCTTTCAGGCTGAAATTCAAGGACATTAGACTATCATTTGAATCTACATGAAGAAATAAAAAGCACTGGTGGAGGTAACTACATAGTTAAATAGGAAGGATAGCACAGATGCATTTTGGGGATGTTTCTTTTCTTTTATGTGATTTGAAGGATAACTGTATAAAGCAACAATTATGTAACTATGTTTATGGCTTAGAATGTATAAAGATGTAATTTACATGATTATAATAGCACAGAGGAAAAAGGGAAAAACAGAGGTATATTGGAGCAATGTTTCTGTATACAATTGAAATTAAGTTAGTATAACTTGAACTAGATTGTTCTAAATTTAGATGCTAATTTATTATCCCCAGAGCAACCACTAAGAAAATGAGTCAAGAAAATAAAATAAACAAGAGAATTTAAATAGTACATTAAAATATATCTATCTAAAATAAAATCAGGTAATAATGGAGGAAGAGAGGAATAAACAAGGAGGAAGAGAGGAATAAAAAAGGAATGAAGGTCTAATACATGCTACAACCAAGAAGAACCTTGAAGACATGTTGAAAGAAATAAGTCAGACACAAAAAGACAAATAATTGTATGATCTCACTGATATAAAATCATTTGAATAAGTAAATTTATAGAATCAGTAATTGGAATATAAGTTACTAGGGGTAGGGGGGAGTGGGGAATGGAGAGTCAGTGATTAATTGGTACAGAGATTCTGTTTGGGATGATGCAAAAAATTTTAGAATGGATGGTAGTGATGGTAGCACAACTTTATAAATGTGGTTAATGCAACTGAACTGTATACTTGAAAATGGTTAAAATGGGACATTATGTGTTGTATATATGTTACTAGAATAAGTTTTTTTAAAACTCATAGAACTGTACAACACAAAGAGTGAGCCCTAATGTAAACTATGGAATATAGTTAATATTATAATTATAATAATATTGGTTTATCAGTTGTAACAAAGACACTATATTAATGTAAAATATTAATAGTAAGGAAACTATGTATGTGAAGAAAGCATGTATGGGAACTCTGCACTTCCTACATGATTTTTATGTAAATCTACAGTTTCTTTAATTGAAAATAAAAGACAGAATGCAGAGAGAAAAATGGCTGATGTATATCCAACCTTGCCAATAATAAGTGGATTAAACAAGTCAATCAAAAGGCGGAGTTTAGCAGAAGGGATTTTTTAGAAAAAGAAAGCATGATCCAATTATGTGTTGATTATAGAAGACTTGCTTTAGATTCAAAGACACAAAAAGGTTGACAATCAAAGGATGGAAAATAATACGCCATGCAAACAATAACCAAAAGAAACCTGAAGTGGCTGTACTAATATCAGACAAAATAGATGTTAAGATAAACTTTGTTACTTACTAGAGCCAAAGAAAGGCATTTTATAGTGATAAAAAGGTCTATTAAGAAGATATAATCATTACAAATATTTATGCACCTAATCCCAAAATAACCTGAAGTAAAAGTTGACTGAATTAAAGGGAGAAATAAACAATTCAACAATAATAGTTGGAGACTTCAATACTCTCCTTTCAGTAATGGATAGAACAACTAGGAAGAACATTGTATCAGTCAGCCAAAGGGGTTCTGATGCAAAGTACCAGAAATCTGTTGGCTTTTATAAAGGGTATTTATTTGGGATAGAAGCTTACAGTTACAAGGCCCTAAAGAGTCCAACTCAAGGTTACTTCCTCAACAAAGTCTGTTGCCACATGTTGAAGCAAGATAGCAGGAGACCTCTCTGCCTGGTCTCTCCTTCCTTCTTCCTCTTAAGGCTTTGTGGGTCCAGCTTCTTCTGATCTCAGTTGTAGGCTGGCATAGGGCTTGTCTCTCTTCCCGGGGCTTTAGCTGTTTGAGCCTTCTCCTTTCTGTCACATGGCAGGATCAAAAGGACCAAGTTCTCTCCTCTTCCATATCTTCTTCTGTGTGTCTTCTTGATTGGGTATCCATTTATATAGTCCAAGGGGGCAGGGACTCAACCCTGAGCCACAGCCTACTGATGTGGTCGAATCAAAGGCCCTGAATTTCTTCAATTAAGTAAACTTAAAACCTTTGAATTTAAATCAATCAAAGGGTATCATACCCAGAGGAACTGACCAGTTTACAAACATAATCTATATCTCTTTTTGGAATTCATGAATAATGTCAAACTACCACAAATATCAACAAGGAAATGGGAGACTTTAACTGCACTATAAACCAGCCAGACCTAAAAGACAGCCACCCAAAGCAGTAGAATTCACTTTTTTCTCAAGTGCACATGGAACATTCTCTAGAATAGACCATAAGCTAGTCATAAAATAAGCTTCAATAAATTTAAAAGGGTTGAAATTAAAGTGTATTCTCTGACCACAATGTAATTATCTTAGAAACACATAACAGAAGGAAATTTAGGAGATTCACAAATGGGTGGAAATTAAACAACACACTACTAAATAACCAGTGGGTCAAAGAAGAAATAAAAAGAGAAATTTGAAAATACTTTGAGATGAATAAAAACAAAAACAATATGTACCCAAACTTATGGGCTGTAGCTAAAGCATTGCTTAGAGGGAAATTTATAGCAGTAAATGCCTATATTTAAAAAGAAAAAGAAAGATCTTATCAGTAAGATCTTTAATAAGTTCTTACACCTTAAGAAAATAAAAGAAGGGCACATTAAATCCAAAGGAAGCAGGAAAAAAAGGAAATGACAAAGATTAGAGTGGAAATAAATGAGATAGAGAATAGAAAAATAAAAGAAATTAAATTAAATCAAAAGTTAGGTCTTTGAAAAATATCAACAAATTTGGCAAACCTTTAATTAGACCAAGAAAAAATAAAGTGGCAGCTTGCCAAAGTCATGAAAGAAAGAGGGGACAGTACTACCAATCTTACAGAAATAAAACGACACAATAAGAAAGCCAAGCAAAGCAATTGAAACTAGGTAGTAATTCCTACTAGACTATATTAAGTTAATAGTTAAAGGAAAATTTAAAACACATCACCTATTAAATACACAAATTTCTATGACACATATGGGAAATCGAATTAATTTTTTAAAGTTACTCATAGTTTCAGAATATATACTCAATGTTTGTACATCAGACTTGCTTTCTTATTTTCATTTTATTTAACTAATTATTATTTACTTATTTTTCAGAAAGACACATTGTCTAGAGTGTGGGGACCTAGGACATAAGAATGTGTGAGGTACTAAGAAAAAGTCAAACATAGCCAATCCTCTCAATTAGAGGTGAGGTGGACATCACCATCCCAGAATCCTCAGGATTGGAGAAAGAACTATGGGATAGAGTGGACTTACTGGTATTCTACTATAGACATATTGTGATTCTAGCAATGGAAGAAATTACAACATTGATGTGGAGGCAGTGGCCACTGGATGCTTTGGGGACAGGGAGAGGGAAAAACAGTTGTAATACGGGGGCTTTTTCGGGACTTGAGAATTGTCCTGAATGACATGGCAACGACAGATATAGGCCATTTTATATCATCATATAACATGCAGAATTGTGTGGGAGAGAATGTAAACTACAATGTGAACTATGGTCCATGCTTAGTGGCAGAGCCCCAGGACGCGTTTATCAATTGCAGTGAATGTGCCACACTAACGAAGGATGTTTATGTGGGAGGGTGTGGGAGGTGTGGGGAGTGGGGCATATGGGAATCCACATATTTTTGGTGTAGCATTTATGTAGCCTAAGTATCTTTTAAAAGATAAAAAATATTATTTAAAAAAATGATAGCCAATCAGCCAACAAAACACCTGTATCAAAAATACGCACCAATAGTTGCATGCCTGCATATTTATGGCTAGAGTGGCTCTATGGAGAAGTGCCATGGACCTACATGAGAGACTGGTCTCTAATCCTGACTCAAAACATTAACTTAGTTTTCCCAACTTTTAACACAGTTTTTCCAGATGACTGCTAATCTCCTTTTGAGCTCTTATCTATCAATATGGACTTATGAGACAGCTACTTATTCTTCTCTGTAGCAGGGGCACTTCCTAAAGGGCCTTGTGGTGAAACTGATTATTTCCTCAAGATTGAGGAAAGTGATGCCCACTCTGCCTGTGATTGAGGGGAGGCTTAGATCCCATGGGGATGGATGGAACTGTCTTGCTTGCAATTGCAGATACTCTGATTTTTGAGGATGGGCACTGTCCATTATCATCCTTTTGTTAGTTGTCCTGGGCAAGTCCAATGAACTGAAGAGTAGGTGATGCTACCTTTTTATACTAAAGGAAATCAGGATGAATAAGTAGGGATTATTTCAGATGTAGTGAAAAAAAAAAAAAGCAAATCAAAGTGGCTTAAGCTCGTATAGCTTAAAAGACCAAAAGCGGAGTTGGCTTTTTTAGCTGGATTCAGACCTCTAATAATGCCATGAGGCCTCCACTTTTCTCCGTATCTCAGTCTATCTTCAACACAGCTCTAGCTGTTTTGGCTTCATCTCCTGGCAACATATCATACCCATTTCAGCTCCTAATTCACATCATCACACCACTCTGTCCAGTAGATGAGATTTCTAAAATAGCTCAAACAATGCACCAGATTTGAATCTTTTTGACCCTGATTGGCCTGAATTGGCCATCCCTGAATCCTTCTCATCACTGAATCATTTATCTCCACCTCCCCGTGTGGGTAGAGGATGGAAGACACTGATTGTCTTAGTCTAGAGCCCAACTTCCATCTCAAGATCTGGGTATGGGTGACAGAGAATAAGGAAACAGTGGATCTCCAAATGAAAAAGAGGGTAATCATAGGAGTGGAGAGCATCAAAACCAAGAAAAATGCACTACACATGAGAAGAAAAATATACTGAAGTTTTCCTGATGTACTTTGGACTGACTAAATGAAGCTGACTTACAATTGCATACTTCAAGTCTTGGTCTTATCATCTAGTCAGCAGCATATTACTGAGTCTCTCTTACTGCTTATTATGAGTATGATGTTGATGATTGATTCCTTTGGGTCATGGAATCCTAAGAACCTCTCAAAATGCCATGCCTTCCCAGAGTCCCACATCCCCTATGGAATTGAGAACTTTGGGCTTTAGGTTTTCCAGTCTAGTGCAAAGAGGAAGGAGTGCTATGTTATAAAGAGTTAATGTGTTTTTAAAGGTGGGGAGGGTACAAATCATTTAATTTCTGTAAGCTTCAGTTTTCTCTCTTTGTAATGAGGATAGTAATATCTATTTAACAGAATTGATATAAATATATATGAACCTCAGACACATGGCAGATGTGTTATACATTCTGTCTGGAATTCAGTTTCTTTCCTTGACCACTTCTCCAATTCACTAAGACCATCCTAACTCCACTCTTACCCAAGTTCTCTTTTCCTATCATCCATAAAAATGATACTTATGTGCTAGAGATCTGCCAGGGAAGCTGTTCAAGAGGGTAGAAAATTAATTTTATTTGAGAATTTTAATTGATAATGAAATCATAGAAAGTTTATTAATTTTGATTAAAAGAAATTTACAGTTGTCCCTGTGTCTGCTTCTAAGGTTGTCTCTGCAGTCATCTGATGCAGTTTTTGTTTCTTTTCTCATAATCATAATTTTCTTTCCCAGCTTCATAATCTGATCTTGTCACTAACTTATTTATTTGTATCAAATCAAAAATTCAGTTTTTATCTTCTTATTGTCTAAACACTATTTATATGAGGGACTATTCTGCTTTGAGAACTACATTTTCTTACCTGTCTTTTTAAAAATCATTTTCAACTGATAACTAGGACCTTGTCTCTCCAAAATGTTTTTGTTGAAGTTTCATTGTCTAATAGCAATATATGTATTTATTCCTTCTTTAACTGTCTTTCCCTTATTTCTATATGAAATTGAAATTTCTGATCCTTTGGACACAAGCTATTTATTGATTTTTGGCTCTGGCCCCATGTTTATGTTCCCATTTTCAGCCTCAACAATGCATCAGAATATATCTGGTGTGCTTTCCTCAAGACACAGCGTCATAATTACTTCTGCACAAGTTACTCTGAGAAAAATTCTTCTTTATCAGGGAATTTCCCTGAAGCTAGAGAGAGTGAGACTTTGGCTCAACCTCTGGAAAGGGATCTCCTTTCTGGAGTGACAACAAATATCTCTTTTGATTTCTTCACAAAAATCCATTTTAAAAGGCCTTTCCATTCTATTCCAAGCTAAACAGAATGACTTATAATCTCATGGAAAAGATAAACATTAAACCAATAAAATCACACAAATATGTCATTAAAATTGATATAAGGGGAAGGGGAATTTTTAAGAGAGAAACTTGATTTAGATTGGAGTGGTAGTATCAGGGAAGGCCTTAATGAGGAAAACACATTTAAACTGAGAAATACAGTTCTACTTTTTTCTAATGCAAATAAAGCTCCCAACAGCCAAACCTTTCCACATAAAGCAACTATTAAGTATAGATAAAATACAAAAAAACAAACCACTTGAAGGTTCTGAACCATAGACAAAAGTAGAGAGATTTTGGAGAGGGTTGAAGCTTAGAAGATGACAATGTATGTAGATATCATACATATGACAACTATAGCATAAAGGATGGTGAGAGGAGGATAAATGAACCTAGATAGTTGAAAAATTTCTACATTTTATGTGAAGAGGTACATTATAACTTTAAATAAACTGAAAAACTAAAGGTGTGTACTCTAATCCCTCAATAAACCACTTTACATATATTAGAAAGAAGCCTAGCTAAAAAGTCAATTGAAAATTTATTATGGAATAATTCAAGTAATGAAAGGCATAAAAAGAGGAACAGCAGAAAAATAGAGGGTATAAATAGAAAACAAATAATAAACGGTAGATCTAAATTCAATCACATCAAAGAAATACATTAAATATATTTTTTTAAAGATTTATTTATTTTATTACATATCTCCCCTCCCCCCCCCCCCCCCCCCCCCCCCCCCCCCCCCGCTGCGGCGACGCGCCGAGACTGGTCACTGCGCAGGCGCGGCTTTTCCCGCTTGTGGGCGGCTTCTGCTTCCATTCACGGCCGGCTCTCAGTTCGCGGGTGGCTGGCTGCGCTCCATTCACGGGCGACCTGCCCTGCCCGTGGCGGCTTTTGCCTATCCGTGGCAGCTTTTTGCCCTGCCCATGGCGGCTCTGGCCCGCCCATGGTGGCTTGCCTTTCTCAAGGCGGTCTGCCCGCTAGGCGAGGTCCCCAGGAACCGAACCTGGAGCCTCTCATGTGGTATGCCGGCGCCCTATCCACTGGGCTATCCAGCCTGCCCCCATTAAATATTTATGGACTAAACTCTCCAACTAGAAGGCAGAGTTTGTCAGACTAATTAAAATATATACCCAATTATACGCTATTCACAAATGATACACTTTACATATAAAGACATGATACACTTTACATATAAAGACTGATAATAAATGAATGGAAAAAGTTGTACCATGGAAACGGTAAATATAAGAAGACTGGCGAGACTATATTAATATAAGATAAAATAGACTTAAGACAAAGATTATTTTGAGGGAGAAAGATGGAAATTTCATAAAGATAAAAGGACCAATTATTTGGAAGACATTAAAAAATCATAAATGTGTATTACCTAGTAATGTATATGTAACTAATAACAGATTTTCAAATTACATGAAGCAAAAATTGTCACAATTAAAAGGAAAAATAGACAATTTCACTATCAGAGTTGGAGAATTTGACACCCTCTGTCAGCAACTTTACTTACAGAAAGTCAGTAAAAACACAGATGATTGGAACACTATTACTGCCTTGGCTTAATTTGTATTTATAAAACCCTATATCCAACAACTTGAAAATTCTGCTCTAATCATCTTGGGGAAAAAAACATCAATAACTTAAAAAACATTAAAATTGTAGAGTGTGGTCTCTGAACACCATGGAATTAAATTAGAAATCAGTAATTGTATCCTTCTCTCCATCTCCCTGCTGCCATTCTAAGCGACTACCATCTCTCTCCTGAACTCTCTCTCCTATGAGGTCTTCAAGGTTCCACTATAGCTCCTATCTCCTATCCTTCATCATTTTTTTGACCATTTATACATCTATAAATTTTAAGATCATTTTGTTCAGTGCCCCCAACCCCTGCAAAAAGAAAAGCCCTCAAAAACTAGTAGGATATTATTTGGGATTTCATTGACTTCACATATTAATTTTGGACAATTTGACATTTTTGTCATAGTAAATCTTACCCAAGAACATAGCAGGTTTTTCCATTTTTTCAGATTATGTTTTATAATCTTTAATAAGATTTTGTAGTTATCTTCATACTGACCCTGTACTTCTATGCCTTAACTTTATTTCTTAAATATTTTATGAGTTATATTGTTGTTGTAACTGGAACATTTTTCTAATTTCCATTTCTAGCTGGTTAGTGCTAAAATAGAAAAAAATCAATTTCTGTATATTTATGTTGCTCCTAGTTTACCAAAGTTTATCAAAATCTTTTTGTTAATTCTAGAATTCTACTGCAGACTCTTGTGATTTCTAGATATACATATTATTAATGAAAGGTTGTTTTTATCACTTTTCGCAATACTTAAATCATTTGTTTGATTTTCTTATCTTACTGCATTTGCTATACTTTACATCTAAGCATTTAATAATATTGGAGATAGTGGGCAATTAGTCTTTTTCTTGCTGTTAATGGAAACATCTTTATCATTTCAACATTTAGAAAAATTTTACATTTTTAAAAATCATCTTGATCATATATAAATAATTATGTTCTATCTTCTTATAAAATAGAATTTTTTATTAAGGGTGACTTCTGAATTTTATTATATGTATTTGCATTATTATTTTATGTCAAATAGATTTTATTTTCATTTGCTGATTGAATGAATTTTTCTGGTAGATTGTTTGATATTGACCCATCCTTGCATTCCTGGGATAAACCTTATTTGGTCTTTAGATACATTGCTAGATTATTTTGCTAATACTTTATTTAGAGGTTTTGCATCTATAGTGCTAACATTGACCTACAATTGTTTTTTATTTATCTAATCTTACATGCTCTTTTTTTTTTCTCAGAAGAGAAACCTGGGGTTCAGAGAGATAAAGTGACTTGCCCAAGAGTGCACAATAGCTTCTGGCAAAACTGAGTGTGGAACCTTGAACTTCCTCTGTGCTACTCAGCCAATTGCCATACCTTCTTAAATACAATTCAGATCATTATTAATAGAAAGCAAAATTAGCTTAGTTCTTTCATATAATCAGAACTTTTGTTTTGATCCTTTAGAAGAAAGAGTTATGAAAGTGGAGGAAGAGAAAATTCTAATTAAGCCTTGACTATCATAAATGGCCAGAGGTACAGAATTGTTCTAAGGCCTGTTGTGGAAAGTTTATTGGATGACTGTAAAGCATTTATTACTAATTATCACAGAGAGAATTATGTTGTCCAAATTGACTATTCAGTATGAACCCAAACTCATAATAATCATCCAGAATTACAGTGTTAATACTTTAAATTCAGCATTTTATCCTCTTTAACAGACAGTCGTCAGAGTTTGCAATACTAATCTCTCATATTGTTTACCTAACAAGTTCAATTGCATTCAACATTTTGTATTAGTGTGGTGAAACTAAGCCACTAAGTTCCTGAGTTATATGGCAGGGTGGTATCCAAATCAAAATAGTTGTGAGGGTGACAGGGGACACTATTAGTAATTATGTTAGGACAAAATGCATAAATTAGGGCTGCCTCTGGCAAACCATGACATATGATCACCTTACTTTTATGAGAAATATTTATGTATTTTGGTTAATCAATTTAATTTCGATTATATCAAACTGTTTGGTATTTCTTTTTGACTTTTAACTCCTAGGGCAAATGGAGAACTGGGATTTCTCAAAATTCAGATACAGTCTAAATATGGAGAATTGCTTTAATGATTCAAATTTGACCACTACCACCAAGTAACATTTTGTTTGGGATTCTCTTGGCTCCATATATCAAATTTGGGAGTCTTGTCATCTTAACAATACTAAGTCTTCTAATTCATGAACAGAATATATCACTTCATTTGTGCAGGTCTTTGGTTTCTCTCAGTAATATTTTGTACCATTTAACACTTGTTTGTTGCTAATATAAAGACATAGAATTGTTTTTCCCTGTTCCAAAACAAGCAAGTAAAAATAAACAAATAATATGTTATTCTTATTGAGGTGGTGAGGCTATCATTTTTTTCCCTCTATCTCTTTGTGTCACATTCTTTCTTGCATAAATTTAGTGTTGGATGCAATCTGATATTATTTATTATAGCACTGTGCATCATATTAAATGCATTTTTTTTATTGCTGGGTAGACTTTATGGCCCTTTGGAGAAAGACTCTAATATTTTTCTATTGGAAGTATGAGCATATGGCTAGATCTTCTGCAAGGCCATCAACAGCTTACCATGGTTAACTTCCCAAGGTCTGACATATGAGAGAGATGAGTTATAGCAGATTCTTGGAACAACTACTATCTGGGTTAACTAGCAGAGAAAGGAAAAAATGCAAAGGCATAAAAAAAATCTCAAAAAAATCAGCCACTTTTGCATCATCAACTGCAGAGAATACAGCTTATACTCTTATAAAGAATTATTTGAATTGATAGATGAAGAGGAGGAGCCAGAAGCAGTGACAATTGTTTCAAATGAGAGCTATGAGCTACTCTTGTCAGACTTGGAGAGAGCACCCAGCATGCACTGGGGAAAACAGACTGATCTCCCTCCCCCCATTTAATTTAATCTAGGATTACAATGAAAACCCTTTTATTTTTGCAAAGATTAATTTAATTTATTTACTCCCCCCACCCCCCCCCCCCCCTGCATTTTGCGCTCACTGTTGGCTTTCTGTGTTTCTTCGTTATGTTCTTGTCCTCTTTTTTCTTTTTAGGAGGCACTGGGAACTGAACCCTAGAACCACCCATGTGGGAGGGAGGCACACAACTGCTTGGCCACATCTGCTTCCCTACTTTTATCTTTATTTAACACTTCCTTACTTGAAATGTTCTCATTCTGCTACAGTGCTCTAAATTTCTACAGTTAAAATCAGTTTCTCAGAAATGCTTAGCATATTTCTCCATCTTTGCCATGAGCCATGAGCCAAAGAGTTCTTGTAGGAATAAACTGTAAATGAGCACTAAGTACAGTCTTTAGTGAGAAGTAATTTGTTCTCCATAGTGACACACTATAATGTATTCTTTTTTAAAAAAGATTTATTTTTATATATTTATATATTCCCCCCTTGCTGCTTATGCTTGCTGTGCTCACTTGCTTTGCATTTTTCCCCTGTTGCTTATCTCCCCCTGTTGTGGCATCCTGCTGAGTCAGCTCACCGCGCGGCGGATTGCCTTCACCAGGAGGCCCTGGGCTCGGTTTACCCATGTGGTAAACCAGAGCCCAACCAATTGAGCCACAGCTGGTTCCCTATAAGTAAGTGCTTAAAATCTTGGAAATATTGCCCTAATACTCTTGGTAACCCTTCAGCCTGGTCACCAAGGATTCTGGCTTGGTCCCTCGTGTGGAGGAGGTCTACAATGATCATTTTATTGAGTGGTGTAATACATTTGATTAGTATAGCCAGCCAATTTCAACAGGCATTTTGGCTTAAAATGAATATTTCCTTAAATATATTGTAGGTTTTATTTATAATTTCTCAACCCTTCATCCATTCATTAGAAAAATCCCAAATAAAAATTTAATGAAAACCAACATGTATGTATCTATAATATAATATCCACAAAAACAACCTAATTAGAAATAGTGTTTGTATTAAGTAGTCAAATATAGGAAACAGTGATTTGGTGAAGAATGGTAATATCTAAATACATAAAAAGCAGTTTCTGAAATTCAACCTTGACTCTGCCTATGCAGTTGAGAATAGAATCATGTATGTTGCAATTTTAAAGCAACCTTTCCAAGAAAAGAGCAAAGTTAATGAAAAATCTTATAAATTTAATGGAGGTGTTGTAATTATCAAAATAAATAGGAATAAAATCACTGTAACAATAGAGGGACTTTTTTTTTTTTAAGTATCACATACACTGGAAATATTTCACTAAGAAAACTCTAAGAAAGAATAGGGATCTAGGTGACTGACTTTGAGTTGTCAAAACAAAGATCATTCAGGATACATAGGAGGTGGGGATGGTGATTACAGCTCATTTCAAAATCTTCAATATTGGTATATGACTTTGAGACAATCTTGGAAATAACTCCCTTCTCCCTAAGCAGAAAAATCAGGCTTTAAAATTGTTTCCAATTAACTTAAGAATTAAATCAAATTGCCTTTGAATGTAAGAGCCTAGATGGATTTTTTGGTAGATTAAACTATGTAAAAGAACTGCGCTGATCTTCAGGTCACATATTGAAAACAATAGCAACAGTGATAGGTTTTGTGCTTATTTAAATCTCTTGAATAACCTACAAAAATTAAGGTCTTGGCTTAGGCCTGGGGGTTGCTAACCAATCTCAGAAGATCTACTTTACCCTCCCTGGGACCAGGAGGGGAGCTCCTTGGCAGGGAGGCAGAGGGCCCAGTGTGCATTCTAATTGGACAGCCCCAGCATGTCAGTCTTTGCCAGAGTTATCCATGGCTACCTACAGACCGATGAACTGATCAAGATCAACAAGGGTTTCCACTTGGACATTCATACCATAGAAAGAGAAGTTCAACTGCTTTCACTTTGCTTACGTATAAATAGTGGCCTTACACATTTTCTTTTTTTAGTTTTTTACATAATATGTTCCTTCAGATTAATTGGGCTCTAAATATATTATGAATTTGTTAAAGTCTCTGAATTTTGCGTTTCTATATTACACACCTTGTGTCTGTTACAATGGGTTGCATTTAAAGCCTCAAAGATAATCATGACGCATCAACACTAGTGGCTCTGTTTAAAACATCCCATCAACAGAAACTCAGTGCAGATAACTTTCATTTGAACATTCCAGGCTCACAGAACCCCCTTAGAGATCTTTATATTTAAAAGGTGTGTTAGAAAACTATGGTGCCTCTTTTAATTTAACTTTGGCCACATATGTTTGGAAGAAAATAATACAGAAATAAAGAAAATAACATCCTGATCTCCAATACTTGAATATTATTGCTGTTTCTTCATTGTTGAAACTAGGGAAAATTTAGTCTGAGATTTGGAAAAAACAGCCAGATAATTTATTACAAATTCTTATCCACAATGACTAGACAATGTCAAAAAAAAAAATTGAAATCATGCAATGTAACTTCTTTGGCCAGAATGCAATGAAGCTAAAAATCAATAACAGAGGGAGAAATGGAAAATTCACAAATATATGGAAATTAAACAACATACTCTTAAACAACCATTGGGTTAAAGAGGAAATCACAACGGAAATTAGGAAATATCTTGAGGTCAATGAAAATGAAAATACAATATACCAAAACATGGGATGCAGCAAAGGCAGTGCTGAAGGGACATTTGTAACTTCAAATGCTTACATTAAAAAAGAAGAAAGGCTTCAGATTAGAGACCTAACCTCAAAATGGGAAGAACTAAATAAAGAAGAGCAAACTAAACCCAAAACAAGCAAAGATTAGAGATAAATGAAATAGAGAATAAAAGACAATAGGTAATACCAACAATGAAAAACGTTGGTTCTTTGAAAAGAACAATAAAATTGATAAGGCTGGTAAGCAGATGTGGCTCAAGTGATTGAGCTCCCTTCTACCACATGGGAGGTCCCAAGACAGCGACCTGGTGTGACAGGCTGGCATGGCGAGCTGATGCAACAAGATGATACAGCAAGGAGACACAAAGAGGAAATACAATGAAAGACACAACAAAGCAGGGAGCGGAGGTGGCTTAAACAATTGAGTGCCTCTCTCCCACATGGGAGGCCCCAGGTTACTTCCTGGTGCCTCCTAAAGAGAAGACGACCAGACACAGAAAGCACAAAGCGAATGGACACAGAAAGCAGACAGCAAAAGCAAACAAGCTGTGTTCGAGGGGGATAAATAATATAAAAATAAATCTTAGAAAAAATTGACAAGGCTTTAGCTAGACTGATGAAGAAAAAAAGAGAGGGGACATGAAGATCAGAAATGAGAAGGATGCATTACTACTGAGCCTGTAGAAATGAAAAGACTACAAGAGGATACTCTGAACAACTTAGGCCAAAAAATTAGATAATCTAGATGAAATGAACAAATTCCTAGAAACACACAAACTACCCTGACTCAATAAGAAATAGAAGATCTCAACAAAACTATTACTAGTAAAGAGATTTACTCAGTAATCAAAAGCATCCCCACAAAGAAAAGCCCAGGACCAGATGGCTTCAAAGGGGAATTTTACCAAACATTCTAAGAAGTCCTGATGAAACGGCAGCCCCACACCCTCCAAGTGCTTGTACAGTGACTATGCTTTCCCCAACACTGGGTGAAGTTTCCACCCTCTCCAAGCAGTGGGGTGGCAACCAGGCACTCTGTGAGCACTGGGGCACTAGCCCCACCCATTATGAGCATTGGGGTAGTGGCCAGATTCTCCACAATCCCTGGGGCATAGGCCCCACTTCTAAAAGCACTGGGGTGGCAGCACTCTTCCTGAACAATGGGGCCCTCTCCAAGTGCCAGGGCAGTCTTAGGTAAGCCCATTCTCTAGGCTCAAGGAGATATCTTCCATGCAGAGCTCAGCTTCCATGGTTCTGCCCTTGAAGTGATTCCTCCTTCAATTTGTCCCTTATCTGTCCAGGCTGGCAGTGGTTCCATCATATAAATTATGCAAAAAACTTGTTAGCTTTGCACGTAGTTCACAGGAGTCCAAACCACCAGGCAATAGAGCCTTCAATAGATTTTTCTATACTGCATTTCCAATCCTGGTTTCCCCTCAAATGGCTGACTGGTTTCATGTTCAGTTAAACCCTCACATGGGGCACTATTCTCTGGCACCTCACTTTTTGGAAGCTTGGGATTTCTAAACCATCAATTTCTGGGTTCTTTGTGCCCAGGAGTTCAGATCTCAGCTCATCCCTTTCCTTTTGTATTTCACTGTAAGCTGCAAGGAGAAACCAGGCTGACTTTCCAACTTAGCTTTGAAATAAATACCCAAGTTCATTGCTTTCAAGTTCTGCCTTCCTTCCAACATCAGAATTCAATTTCGCCAAATTCTCTGCCATCTTAAAATAAGAATCACCTTTCTTCCAATTTCCAATAACCCATTTGTCATTTCCTTCTAAGGTCTCATCGGTAGTACCTTTAGAATCCATATTTCTACCAACAGTTTCTTCAAATAAATATAAGCTTTTCTTGTCAAGCACCTCAGAATTCTTCCAGCCTCTACCTGTCACCATTTCCAAAGCTGCCTCTACATTCTTTAGCAATTGCAATAGCAGCACCCCACTCTCCTGGTACCAAAATCTGTCTTAGTTTTCTGTTTTGCTCAAGCAAATACCATGCAATGGGTTGGGTTAAACAATGGAATTTTTAAACTTTATTTTTAAAGACTCTAGATTACAGAAAATATAGGGGATTCCCATATACCCCACCCCCTACCCCTCTCACATTTTCCCTATTAATAACATCTTACATTAGTGTGGTACATTGTTACAATTGATGAACAAATACTGGAGCATTGCTCCAAACCATGATCTATAGTTTACATTATGGCTTACACCGTGCACTATACAATTTTATAGGTTTTGGCAAAATGTATAGTGGCTTGTATCCATTGTTACAATATCATGGAGAACCTTCCAATGTCCTAAAAATGTCCTATGTTCCACCTATTCTTCCTCTCCCCCTCCCCCCAGAACCTCTGGTAACTACTCTCTTTACATCAATGTTACAAGTTCTTCTGCTACTACAATAATAATAAGTGTACTTTGGTCCATGGTTGCATTCATCTCATATTTTGAGGATTTGGGGATGATGATGTCTGCTCTGCTTCAGATTGAGAGGGGGGTTAGATCTTCTGGGGCAGATGGAAGCAACTGTTTTGCTTGCAGTTGTAGATACTCTTTGCTTTTGGGGGTGAGAGGTATCCATGATTATCATTTTGTTACTTGTCCTGGGCAAGTCTGATGAACTGGAGAGAAGGTGTTAGCTTCTACTCTACTGAGGTTCAGGGCCCAACCAGCATAGAAGATTTAAGTCTCTGGGACATATATTTAATGGGTATAGTGCTAATTACAGGTTCAAATAAAGGGGGTAGAAGAATCAGGTGTAGGGAAATTATAAATCAGTCTAACTCTGTTACATTCGGGAATAGGTTATCATATAGTCCAAGGTAAGGCCCACCAATGGGATGCTGATTTCATGGGGTTGTGTGCCTTGCCTATAGTGTCCAGATGTTTCTATAACCCTCAGGAACACCTCTGTTTGAGGCTTTGTTTGCTGTGGCAGTTAGTGAGATCTGCCTGAGATGTGCATAAGTGTAACCTCTGGAATGATCTTCCAACTCACTTTGAACTCTCTTAGTTGTAAAAACTCTTGTATTTAATACTTTACCCTTTTTGTCAAGGTCTTTTTCCAAATTCATCACTGGTTGGAGCTTGGTATTAATCCCTTGGTGCCAGGGAGGCTCATCACGGGAGTCATATCCTATCCGGAGGGAAGGTAGTGAGTTCATTTGCTGAGTTTGACTTAGAGAGAGGCCACATTTGAGTAACAAGGAGGTTTTCAGGAGGTAACTCTTAGGCAGTAGAAGTTATTAGGCCAAGTTTCAATTTTACAAAGATAAGGTTCCTAAGTACAAGCATTAATATCAAGGGCTTGCCATATTGGTCTGTTTTTTTTTTATTAGGCACTGCCTATGCACTCTAGATATTCTTGCCACTCTATTAGAGAATGTAGCATGACTCCCCAGGAGGGAGTTTAATATTTTTTTGGTTATTGTATGGGTCTCCACCCACTGATATAACACCCCATGACCACATGAACA
The DNA here is from genome assembly GCA_004027955.1 of Chaetophractus vellerosus. NCBI lineage: Eukaryota > Metazoa > Chordata > Mammalia > Cingulata > Chlamyphoridae > Chaetophractus > Chaetophractus vellerosus. Next base: position 19,988 of record PVKH010006346.1, read on the forward strand.
CATTCATATTCCACAGAGGCATGCCCCAGGTGCACCCTTCTCCATATATCCTCCCACCACTGACACCCTGCACCAGTGACCATCCCCTGCCATAGTTGCCAAAAGAACACTCCCACAATTGTATTCTCAGCCACAGTTCTCAACCTCCCTAGAGTTCCCTTGTTCCTTCCTCCAGACCTATCCCCAGCTCTATGGATAGCCCAAACCACCCCCAGAACCCTGCTCACACTAACACTCCAGTATCATTGACCCCACTGACTTCACTGTACCACCATCTTCCCCATCCACTGCCAAACCTCCCCTATGCACCTTATCATAGATTCTGCCCAGATTGAGCATCAGCTCACCCTTTCTACTCCCTTTTATCTACTGGTAATCTATCTTCCAGACTCTACCTCTGTGAATCTGTTCAATAGCCTTAGTTCATATCAATGAGATCATGCAATATTTGTCCTTTAGTGACTGGCTTACCTCATTCAACATAAGGTCTTTGAATTTCATCCATATCTTTGCATGTGTCAATACAACATTCCTTCTTACAGCTGAGGTATATTCCATCATATGTATATACCCCATTTTATTTATCTGTTTATCTATTGATGGTCACTTAGGTTTTTTCCAACTGTTGGCAATTGTGAATAATGCCACGATGAGCATTGGTGTGCTTATATCTGTTTGTGTCCCTGCTTTCAATTCTCTTGGGTATATTCCTAGTAGTTGGACTGCTGGATCATATGGCAATTCTCTACTTACCTTCCTGAGGAACCACCAAAACATCCTCCACAGTGGCTGTACCATTTTACATTCTGACCAGCAGTGGATAAGTGTTCCTATTCCTCCATATCCCCTCCAACACTTGTAGCTTTCTGTTTTGTCTAGTAGGTGTAAGATGACATCTCATTAAACAACGGAATTTATTTACTTACAGTTTGAGGCTAGGGAAAAGTCCAAATCAAGACATCATCAAGGCAATGCATTTCTCCCAAAGACTGTTCTGAGGCTGGCTGCCATGATCCTTGGTCCTTGGCTCCTCAGTCACATGGCAATGTACATGGCAGCCTCTCCTGGCCACTCTGTTCTCTTCTGGGTTCTACTGAATTTCAGCTTCTTGCTCCCGTGGCTTATTCTCTCTGGCTGTCTCCCACATCAGAGGTTCCAGG
>PVKH010006347.1:0-21147 GCA_004027955.1 Chaetophractus vellerosus
GGGGGGGGGGATATGTAATAAAAAAAAACAAACAAAAAAAAAAACGCCAGGCTTTTAAAAAAAAATAGGTCAAGTATGTAAGTAGATACCAAGATTTAGTATCTTGGAAAAATAAAAGTTCTCAGTTTTGGGAAGAGGTCAGTATGAGAACAATTGCAAATGCTAACAGCTAAGTGTAAATGCATACAATGTGACTGAAAAATAATTTGGCAATGCATATCAAAAAGATTTTAAGGAAAAAAGGCATGAAGTTGTATCTTCTTCATCATAAACCCTGTTGAATTATAATAAAGAAAAATTTTAAATGTAGAAATCCACATAAATGAAGACAATAGGAAAGGGGGCATCACTTTCTAGATTGAAGAAGATTGACTGATGAAACAGAGTATGGGAAGTTGTTCTATAGAATAGAGAGGGCCCTTATGTAAGAAGGAGGATGACTACCTGGCAGAACCTGGAAAGGCTCTGGATTCAGAGCCAGCTAATAGGATGGAGGGCATATTAAGGTAAAGAGGATAAAACAGGGGCATTAAATGGCAGTATTTTAAGGGAATATCAACTACCCCATTACCATCTCTTCCACCCCCAGTGTGTTCCATAAAATGCCTAATCTTCAAGGCAAAAAAAAGATGGAGGGGGGATTGTGAGAAGATGGCAGAGTACAAAACTCTGGGAATCAGTCCCTCCACCAAAACAGCTATTAAACTGTCTGAATAAACTATTTTTAAACTCTGGAGTCTAGTGGGACACTGTGCAGCATCCAGGGAAGATCTGGACAAAGAGGCTGGTAAATTGCAGTAAATATCAGTGAATTTCAGCCTCCATGCAGAAGGTGCCATTCCCTATCCCCCAACTATATGTCAGGCAGCAGTGGGGACTGCAGCCCAGGTTCTTGCTGCAGCTTGCTGGTGCCAGGGTGGGCAATAAGTACCTAGTCCTACAAAATCTGGGGGGTGTGGTCTGATCTCTGATCACTACTTTCCATCAGATACTTCATATTTCTGGGGTACTAACCACCTGCCTCAGGCAAAATCAACAGAGGAGTATTAAAGAGGCAGTACCTTTCTCTCTCTCTCTCTCTCTCTCTCTCTCTCTCTCTCTCTCTCTCTCTCTCTCTCTCTCTTTCTCTCTTTTCCTTCCCTATTTGGGAGCAGAAACAGTTTGGAAAAGTCACAGACCAACAGCTCCAGCCCTCAGTAAAAACAAATCAATTCCAGAGGAGTGGGAGAACTAGATTTCCAGAGTTATAACAACATAATACTCAGAATGCCCAGTTCTCAACAAAAAATTATAAAACACACAAAGAAAAAGGAAAGTAGAGACAATTCACAGGAAAAAAAAGGAATTTGCCAGAAAGCATCCCTGAGGAAGCTGATACATTGACACTATTAGTCAATGACTTTAAATTAACCATCTTAAATATGTTTAATGTGCTATAAGAATCCATATACAAAGAACTAAAGTAAGTTAGGAAAATGTTGCCTGAATAAAGTAAACAGATGGAGATTTTAAAAAGGAGTCAAACAGAGATTTTACAACTGCAAAGTACAACAGTTGACATTAAAAACTAATTATTTGGATTCAACAGTAAATTTGAAAAAGCAGAAGAAAGGATCAGCAAACTTGAAGACAAGACAATTGAAATTTTCCAGTATGAGGAGCAGAAAAAAATTATGAGTAAAATGAACATAGCCTGAGAGACCTGTGAGACACCATCAAGCATACAACATATGCATCATTGAAGTCCCAGATGGGCAAAAGAGAGAGAGAGGAACAGAAAAAGTATTTGAAGAGTTAATGGCCAGAAAGTTCCCAAATCTGAAGAAAGACATGAATATACATAGCCAGGAATCTCAACGAATCCAAAGCAGGACAGACTTTAAAAGATCTACACTAAGACATATTATAGAGAAATTGTCAAAGTCCAAAGGCAAAGAAAGGATTATGAAAGAAGCAAGTTGCCACATATAAGGGATCCCCAATAAGATTTCACAGCAGAAGACAGTGGGACAACATATTTAAAATCCTTAAAGAAAAAACTGTCTACCAAGAATTCTGTAGCCAGCAAAATTATCTTTTAAAAATGAAAGCTAAATTGGGACATTTTCAGATAAACAAAAGCTGAAAGAGTTCATTACCATAAGACCTGTCCTACAAGAAATGCTAAATGGAGTCCTTCAGGCTGAAATAAAAGGATACTAGACAATAATTTGAAGCCATAAGAATCAGAAAAGAACATTGGTAAAGGTAACTACATAGGTTACTACAAAATTTCTGTATTATTCTACTTCTGGTTTGTAACTGCTGCCCCATATGGCTTAGACAAAGGTGTAAAATAACATTTAAAATCAGTTTTATGGGGCAGATGTGGCTCAAATGGTTGGGCGTCATTTCCCATTTGGAGGGACCTGGGTTCGATCCCTGGGACCTCCCGGTAAAATAAAGAAAAATATGGGAGGTGTGTGGGCGCGCCGTCAGGCCCCACAAGTGGGTGAGCCCCCAGGCCCCACAAACAGGTAAGCCGTCTGGCCCCACGAGCAGGTGAGCCCCCAGGCCCCACCGAACCACGCAGCAAGATAATGACATAAAAAGGAGAGATGCACTGAAAAACCAGGAACTGAGGTGGCACGGGTAGCAGAACACCTCTCTCCCGCATCGGAGGTTCCCAGGATCGAATCCCAGTGAAGACAGGAGGAGAAGGATGAGAGGAGAGGGCAGGAAACAGACACAGAGAAATGCCCAACAAATGAACACAAAAACAGCAAAAAAAAAAAGGGGGGGAGAGTAAAATGAATTAAAAGTAAATAAATAAATCTTTTTTAAAAATCTACTTCAATGGGCTTTCAATGAATAACAATATAATCTGAGACAATAATAACATAAAGGGGGAAGGGATGGAGATATATAGGAATACCAACTGAAACTACGTTGGTACTAGTCGAACTAGGTTATTATTAGTTTAAGATGTTAATCATAATTACAAAGGTGTAACCATCAACAAAATAACTAAAAAATGTAGAGAAAATAAGGGAATCAAAATGGTACACTACAAAAAAAGCAACTAAATACAAAAGGCAGTAATGGAGTAATTGAAGAACAAAAAAATACACAAGATATAGAGAACATAAAACAGCTATGTGTCAGAAGTAAATCCTCCCTTCTCAGTTATTACCTTAAATGTCACTGGAATATACTCCTTAATTAAAAGGCAGAGATTGATAGATTGGATGAAAAAGTATGACCCATCTATATGTTGTCTATAAGAGATTCACTCTAGGTACAAAGACTCAAAGAGGTTGTAAATAAAAGGGTAGAAAAAGATATTCCATGCAAACAATAATCAAAAGAGAGCCAGAGTGGCTATATTATTGTCAGACAAAATAGACTTTAAGTCAAAAAAGATTACAAGAGACAAAGAAGGATATTATATATTGATAAAAGTTTCGATCCAGCAAGGACATAAAACAATGATAAACATATGCTCCTCACAACAGAGCTTCAAAATATATGAACCAAAAATGGACAGAATTGAAGGGAGAAGTACATAGTTCTACACTATTAGTTAGAGACTTCAATTCACCACTTTCAGTAATTGATAGACATCTAAACCAGGCGTTCTTTACCAGGGGCCCATGAAACCCCAAGGGTTCAGTGGAAAGATTCAGGGGGTCTGTGAGCTTGAAATGAAAAAAAAAAAACTTATTATCTTTATTTTCTCTGACCTCTAACTGAAATCTAGCATTTCCTTCACTTATGAGTGTATGTAATAAATAAATTACAGTACTATTCATTTCACCTGACTAACAAAGGGATCCATGGAACAAAAAAGGTTAAGAACCCCTGTTTAGATTCTAAACAGATGCTCAATAAGGAAATAGAGAACTTGAACAACAGTGTTACCCGTTAGACCTGATGAACATATATAGAACATTCCACCCAACAGCAGCAGAATACACATTCTTCTCAAGTACTCAAGGAACGTTTTCCAGATTAGACCATATGTTAGGCCACAAATCAAATCTTAATAAATTTTAAAATATTGAAATCATACACAGTATCTGTTCAGACTACAATGGAAATAAGCTAGAAATCAATAAGAAGGAAAACTGGAAATTTTACAAATATTTGGAAATTAAACAACACACTATTATTAATCAACCAATGAGTCAAAGAAGAAATCACAAGAAAAATTAAGAAAGATCTTCTGACAAATGAAAACATATGGGATGAGGCAAAAGTAGTGCCCAGAGGGAAATTCATACCTCTAAATGCCTGCATTAAATAAGAAAGATCACAAATCAATAGCCTAATTTCATACCTAAAGGAACTAGAAGAAGAGCAAGTTAAACCCAAAATTAGTAGAGTAGGAAATAGCAAAGATTAGAGCAGAGATAAATGAAGAATAGGAAAGCACAGAGAATTATCAAAACCAAAAGTTGGTTTTTGAAAGATCAATAAAATCGACAAGCTTTTAGCCAGACTGGCAAAGAAAAAGAACAACAGGACACAATAACTGAAATTAAGAATGAAAATGGTGACATTACTACCATCCTTACAGAAATAAAGCAGAATAGAAGGGAACTTTCTCAACATGATACAGGGCATTTATGAAAAACTCACTCTGAATATCGTACTCAATAGGGAAAGACTAAAAGCTTTCCCCCTAAGATTAGGAAAAAGGCAAGGATGCCCACTGTCACCACTGTTTTTCAACATTGTGTTGGAAATTCTAGCCAGAGCAGTCAGGCAAGAGAAAAAAATGAAAGCCATCAAAAATGGAAATGAGTAAGTTAAGTTATCCCTCTTAGCAGATGACATGATCCTTTATATAGAAAATCTCAAAGAATTCACAAGAAAGCTACTAGAAATACTAAATGAATTCAGCAAAGTTGCAGGATATAAGATAAATATGCGGAAGTCAGTTGGGTATGTATACACCAGTAATGAACAATCTGAAAAGGGACTCAAGAAAGCAATTCCACTTACAAATATTCTAAAAGAATAAAATACCCAGGAATAAATTTAGCCAAGGAAGTTAAAGATTTGTGTGCTGATATACAAAACATGCTGAAAGAAATTAAAGAAGACCTAAATAATTTTGAAAGACATCCCAAGTTCATGGATTAGAAGACTTAATATTGTTAAGATGTCAATACTGCTAAAATGATCTACAGATTGCTATCCATATCAAAATTCCAGTAGACTTTTTTTTCTCTGCAGAAATGGAAAAGCTGGTCCTCAAATTCATATGGAATTGCATAGGGCCCCATAGTCAAAACAATCTTGAAAAACAAGAAAATAGTTGGAGGAGTCATACTTCCTGACCTCAAATTTTACTACAAAGCTACAGTAAGTAAAACAGTGTGGTACTGGCATATATATAGCAATGGAATAGGATTGAGAGTCCAGAGATAAATCCACACATCTATGGCCAGTTAGTTTCGACAAGGGTGCCAATTTCATTCAATGGGGAAAGAATAATCTCTTCAACAGATGGCACTAGGGCAACTGGAAATACACATGCAAAAGAATGAATGTGGACCCCTACCTTTCAACATACACAAAATTAATTCAAAATGGATTAATGACCTAAATATAAGATCTAATACCACACAAATCTTAGAAGAAAACATAGTGAAATAGTATCAGGACCATTTAGTAGACAATGGGGTTTTAGATTTTACACCAAAACTATCATCAACAAAAGAAAAAATAGATAAAATTATTTCATCAAAATAAAATTGGTGTAACAAAGGATATTAACAAGGGGGCCGGCTGTAGCCCAGTGGATAGGGCGCTGGTTTCACCACATGGGAGTCCCCGGGTTTGGTTCCCAGGGACCTCTCCAAGCGGGCAGACCACCTTGAGAGAGCAAGCCGCCGTGGGCGGGGCAGAGCTGCTGTGGGCAGGGCAAAAAGCCGCCACGGGCAGGGCAAAGCCGCCACGGGCAGGGCAAGTCGCCCGTGAACAGAGCAGAGCCGCCCACGAACAGAGCAGAGCCACCCACGAACAAAGCAGAGCCACCCGTGAGCGGGGCAAGCCGCCTGCACAGTGAGCTGACTTGGCGTGTTGCCCAACGGCAGGAGACAAAGCAGACACAGAAGAACGCAAACTTGAACACAGCAAAGAACAAGCAGAAAGGGGGGGGATATGTAACAACAACAAAAAAAGGATATTAATAAGATAAGACAACCTACAGAATAGGAGGAAATATTTGGAAACCTTATATCTGATAAGGATTTAATATGCAGAATAGCTAAAGAACTCCAACAACTCAACAAAAGACAAAAAAAATTTTTTTTTAATGGACTAAGGATTTGAATGGACATTTCTCCAAAGAAGATATTCAAATGGTCAATAAGTATATGAAACATGTTCAACATAGCTAGCCATTAAAGAAATGCAAATTAAAACTACAAATGAGATACCTCTTCATACCCAGTAGGATGGCTATTATTTTTAAAATGGAAAATAACAAGAATTATCAAGGCACAGAGAAATAGGTACCCTCATGCATTGTTGGTGGGAATGCAAAATGATACATCTGCTGTGGAAAACAGTTTGGCAGTTCCTCATAAAGTTAAACATAGAATTACCATATGACCTGGCAATTCCACCCCTAGGTAAAGCCCAAAAGAATTGAAAGCAGGGATTCGGACAGATATTTGTATGCCAGTGTTCATCGCAGCATTATTCACAATAGCCAAAAGGTGAAAGCAACCCAAATGTCCATCAACAGATGAATGGCTAAACAAAGTGTGGTATACAATAGAATTTTATTCAGCCTAAAAAGAAGTGAAGTGCTGGTACATGCTGCAGCATGGATGAGCCTTGAAGACATCGTGTTGAGGGACATAAGCCATACACAAATGGACAAACATTGTATGGTTTCTCTTATATGAAATACTCAGATTAAGCAAATTCAGGGAGACAGAAAGCAGAATAGTGATTACCAGGAGCTAAGGAGATGAGGAAATGGAGAGTTATTGCTAAATGTGTACGAGTTTTGGCTTGGGATGATGAAAACAGTCTGGAAATAGTGTTGAAAGTTAGATAGTATTTTCGTATATTTACTGTCAAAAACTTGTCCATTTAAAATGGTTAAAATTATTTTTATGTTTGTGTATATCTTACCACAATTAAAAATTATTTAAAAAAAAGAAAGAGGGAAAAAGGATATCCTAGTACTTTAACGACCTGTTAAACAAACTCAAAGCTCATTGGAGGAAGGTAAACAAAATCCATAGTTTCTCAGTACATCATCCACAATGTTCAGTACCCAGTTTTAGAAATTACTGGACATGTGAAGAAGCAGGAAAATGTGACCTATAATCAGGAGAAAAATTAGTCATTAGACAACCCAGAGGTTGGAGTTAGCAGAAAAAAAGATGGATATAACTGGTGAATTGAAGGCAAATTTCAAGGGAGTTATGGAAACTATAAAAAGAATCAAATGGAAACCATAGAACTAAAAAATACAATGTCTGAAATTTTTAAAAGTCATCCAATGCACTTAACAGTTTGGACAGTGAAGAAGAAAGTATCCTTAAACTTGAAGATAGGTCAAAAGAAAGTAAGTGTGGAGAGAAAAAGCAACAATGAAAACAGAGCCTCAGTGACTTGTCAGATTATCAGGCAGTCTCACAAGAAGAATGGGGGAAATCTATGAAGAAATAATGGCCACGATTTTCCAGATTTGATGGAAGTGTGTATTTTACACTTACAGCACATCTCAATTCAGAGAAGCCACAGTTCAAGGGTTCAGGTGCCATATGCAGCTAGTGGTTACTTTATTGGTAGTGTAGGCTCTGTCAGCTACGGTCTATTAGGCTTACAAGTGGTCCAGAAGATCATGGTCCTTCGTAATGCTAGAGGGAGGCCACTATATCCAAAAACAACTCTGATTATTCTATTTCTAAAAGTCTTGGCATTTGTCATCAAGTTGAACCTAATTCTTTTACCGCTGTGTAACTCTCTACCAATTCTCATCTGAATGAGATCCAGTTTTCCTATAGTTGGAGATGGATCTGAACAGCCAGTGTGTTGTAAATATACCTAAGTGGTGTTTGAGAATTTCAAAACTGCATAGTGCCCAGTTACTCCACCAATAAAGAGACAGCTTTTAAAGTTTCCTAAAAAATAGTGATGCTCAGATTTCTCAGTAAATATTTGTTGGATGAACAATGAAACTAATCAGTAGCCGACATATCAGTTCTCTGATGCATAAACAAAATATTTTAGCCCTGGGTTAATGAGCCCATGCTCATTTGAATGCTTGTCTTCCATTTAAAATGCTTTTGCATTTCAACAGAATAATTTTTTCTCTATTCTAAGGTCATTATTTCCATTAGGTTAGAATATAAATCCCCTAATTTTCAAGAATAAAACTAATTTACTATACCATGCATGATGAGCTATATTCTCAATTTATCATGTATCCCATCAAGACAGAAATCTCAGCTGTGGTTTGTAGAGGAAATGAGTTGGAATCAACCTGGACTTAAATATTGTTTAAACACAAACATTTGTTAGAGTCATGATAAAATTAGTTTTCCATCGTTTACAGCAGAGCTTCTTAAGGGGAATGGTGCCACCCACCACCACTCCAACAGATCATTCAGGGAGCAGGACCTTGAGCTGCTGTAGAATCAGAATCTCTGGTGGTGGTATAGTGTCTGGGAATTTGCATTTATCAAAAGTACCTAGCAAACTCATGCACACTAAAATTTGACAACCACTGCCCTGCAGTGAAGTCCATGTTAGTATAACTAAAGATAAAACTGCATACTACCATTTAGATCTGGAGGAAGTGCTGTTGCCAGTACTTATTTACTTTGTTTGCTACCTATGTTGAACATATCATTGTACCCTGTAATTTCTCTTTAAGTAAATGTTATGGAAATAAAATCAAATGGAAACCATAGAACTAAGGGTACTGGTCATTCAGCCTATAAAAAGTATATTGTGCTTTGTTGATAGGTTATGAATGCTGATTCATTTATAGTCAAATTTTCATTTGTCATGAATGGGCTATTGTCTAAAATAAATAGAATAGGATCCAGATCGTATTCTTTTGTATTTTCCCCATGTGTATTTTGTAATATTTGTGACAGTGTCAGGAAAGCTGTGTTTTTTGTTTGTTTGTTTCTTAGTTTTCTTCTATGAAATCATTTTAGGTGTGCTTTAATTCAATTACTAATTCTGTAGACATTCATTGAGCCAGACACAAGCACTGGGGTTTCAAAAGTGAATCAGTGGAGTGATATATGGGAGCCCTGTGTGATGATATGCATGTTTGTTTTGTAAGTTCACAACTTTTGTTAAACACTTATTGTTTATGTATGTTCATGCATGAATGATATACTTCAATAAAAAATTTTTAAATGAGAAAAAAGGTGAATCAGATCAAGTATCTGCCCTCAAGGAGGTCATAGCCTCTGCAAGGCAGAGGTGAGGGACAGACCTGTAAGCCTTGTGTTATAATATCATGCATTACGCCTTTACATGGTACCAGGGGAGTACAGGGAAGTGGGGCAGGGTGACTATCTGGAAAAGTGGCTGGCTTCACAGAGATGATGCAGTGCTCTGTTTGAGTATAAACCACAGTAAGCCGGAAAAGTTAAGTGAGTCCCACAAGGTCATCTAAGACATAGGGGTGATCCGAATTTGGACATCCCAGATCCAAACCTGCACTCTTTTCAGTAAACCCAGCTTTCTCCAAGACCCTGGCCTTCGAAAGTACACTGTGCTCTATTTTTTCACTCCCAAAGCTCTCCCTGGTAGTAAGTAAGATGTTAAGGGTGATACATTTCTTTTTCAGGCCACTAAGGTGCCATTTAATTCACTCCAGCAATAACTACATAGGAACCTACCTTTAAAAGATGCTGAAAGCAATGTGCTGCTAATTTACTGCTATATCTATTAAAGCTCCAGAGAATCTGACTCCCTGGATTTTAAATATAGTTGATATTATGGTGCTGTTTCCTGATAGAAGCCCTCCGTAAATTAGATGAAATGATTATTGTACCTGTTGTCACTTCATTCTTGCCGTACCTCCAATCACTCTGCTGCTTTCGTTAATTCATAGTAAAATACCACAAGACATTAATGTAGCACATGGAGATAGGAGAGTTACATTTTTATAGCTTCAGTATGAAGTTGTACTTAAAAATAGCTAAACTAGAATTTTTAAAAATCTGCTCATTTTATGTAAGCCTCTAAATAACCCTCCTGGTTAGTTATGGGTGAGGAAACTAAAGCTCAGAGACGTTAAGTGGCTGGCCCAGGGTCACTCTGCAAGTCATTACCAGAGCGGAAACCCAGGCCCAGGCCTTGGACCTCAGGCCCAAGGCTCGTTCTGGTGCTTTTCCTAATCAGCTGGGGATTCTATTCAAAGCTTCTCGACTATCTCCAATGAAAGGCATTGTTGCCAACATGTAAACAAACAAAAGTGTTGGCATCTCCCATCACTCTATCATCAGTGTTTTTAGTTTATCACTTTAGTTTATCATTATTTGGTGTTTTCTTACAGAAGGCAACAGACTACTGCAAAAGAAACTATCCTTAGATGGGAACCCCAAACCTATACATGGACCAACAGAGAGGTCAGACGGCCTACAGTGGTCAGCTGAGCTGCCTTGTAACCCAAGCAAGCCTAAGGCAAAACCATCTCCTGTTAAGTCCAATGCCTCTGCAGCTCATCTTGAAATAAAGCCAGATGAGTTGGCAAAGAAAAGAGGTAAAGTGGTTTTTCTTGCACAAATGGTTCAACATACTTTGCACACCCAGAAAGTGCCAGAATGACAGAACTTTCCTAAAGAGGCCACTTAGTGAAAAGAGACACAAATGAAATTGTGTTTCTTTCGTGACCCACATAGACTGAAAGACAGATGTGGCTCCTCCCATGTTAATCGAAAGTCTTGATGTTTAGATGGAACTATATTCCCCTTCTCTGCCCCTCTGGGATCGTTCTTCTCTTTCTAGGTCTGGATAAACTTGCACCACAAATACTTTCTCCCTTCATATCTTATAAAGCAAATGTTAATGCAGTAGCCCCTTTAGAAATGTGAACGCTGAAAGGGACTAACGCTTCCCTGATAAACAACTTTTTAACGTGCACTTAATGAATATGAGTCTAGAGGCTGGTTTATGTCTCCTTCAGAGCCGATCTTCCCCATGTAAGTTGAATGCTGTATTCAAACTTTGAGATGCCATATCACTGAAAGATGGTTTTATACTTGACCCACCCTGTATTATTTCTTGAGCTATGGCATACTTTATGCAAAACTGGTATTAAAATTGAAAGGGACTAAATCACTTCCTTTCTGATCCCCAGAAGATTAAATAATATGCTCATTCAGCCTCAGTTGCTTCTGATTTCCCTGGCTTTGGTTTGATATACTTTCTTACTTTTTTATAAGAATTTTTTCCTTTCTTATAAGAAGCATACCCTTGTTGGGATAAGTACAATTTGCCTATTTGCTCTGCACTATCTGTAAACCCTGGTGACAGTTTCAGGAAATCAGGCAAGATTGGCACCCATAGAGCTGCTCTAAACGCTGCTGCTATAATTACAGGCCTGGCTCAGGACTGATGGGGCCAGGGCCAGCAGACCTGGAGACCTGGCGCTGATGCTCCATCCGCTCAGGCTCATTTGCACCTCTCCCACTCTCTGTGTCATTTTCTTCTTCTGAAAGCCCTGCTGGGTTTTAACCACACAGAGTGGTATTTACAGAGAGAGCCAGCAGCACAAAAGGTCTTTAGACATTTCAGAATCTAAGAAACTGCAGTTCATGATAGAACATAATCATCAGAGCCTCTTTCTGGAGAAAGGAGTCAAGTCCACCTCCAAGAAAAGCCCTCTGGTGAAAGCACAGCAGCTCAGATCCGTACAAACCACCCACAGTGGGTTAAAAAACTTTGTGTACCTCTTGACAGAACTTTTTGTTCTCGTTGAAAAACAAAAGACAAAAATCCCCTTTTTTGGGGGGCTTACTCGCTGTGTTTTGTTGTTTAGCTCACCAGTAAAAAGATAACGTGGTCAGTTTATCAATTTTTTTCTTGACATTAATTTTAGGCCCAAATATTGAGAAATCAGTGAAGGATCTGCAACGCTGCACTGTTTCTCTAACTAGATATCGCGTCATGATCAAAGAAGAAGTGGATAATTCAGTGAAGAAGATCAAAGCTGCCTTTGCTGAATTACACAACTGGTGAGTAATTGGGCTTAGGAGCCCAATTTTTATGGTATTTGAGCTGTTCCTGTAGGTAAAAGCATTAGATGGAAAATGTTGTTTATTTAATGCATAAACATCAGAGAACAACTCTCCAGCAGATTTTGTAAAGCCCTTCAGGCAAGAACATATATCTAGGGAGTAAAAAAGAAGAGAGAGTGTTTGAATAAAAAGAAACAGATACACATAATTCATTGGAATTTGAAGTTGGCCAAAAAGTATATGAATGATGTAGGACCAAACCTCAATAGAGAATAAAACATCAACAAATAATATTTTTGACAAATCCCTGGAAGTTAATACCGTGAATGCTACTAAGAAAAAAAAGAAACCTATTTGCTAGCCTCATCATTATAAAATAAGAAAACTTAACAAAACTCACAAACATCTTAAATAATCTTAGTAATAGAATCTAATTTTGGGGTATTTTTAAGACTAAAACTAAGAAATAGTACATTGATGTGGTTTTGGTCCTGCTCTGTCCTGTAAAGTTTGATGGAAGGAAGACATCTCCCTGAGCCCTTACGTTTGCTCATGTCCACAACTGGAGTAAAACGTCTGTATGTAAAGGTTAAGTTATTATTAGTAGAAAACTGTTCTCGGTATTTCATTCGGGTCTCTTCTAACGTCAACTCACAGATCCCCAAGTCACACCGGTTAAAAGACAAAAGGGAATTTACTAATTGATGTAAAGAAAAATTCCAGGAGAAGATCCCTTCAGGCAAATTTGGTTTTCAGCCCAAATTATGTCATTAGGGTTCCTCTCTCTCCCTCCCTGTCTTCTTCTCTCCCTCCATCCCTCTCTTCCTCTCTCATTGTCTCGCACAGTCTCCTGGATCTGCTTATTCTTGGATTCATTCTTAGGCACAGTCACTCCACGTGGCAGCAGAAATGACTTCTGGCACTTCCAGGCTTACATAATCATTAGCCCCTGTGATCTGAAGAGAGAGGGTTTTGTTTCCAGTGTTCCAACAAAAGTCCAAGGACTTATTCCCATGGGCTGGGTTGGCTCATATATCATCTGTCCCTGTGCCAGTCACTGAAGCTGGTGGGATGGCGTCTTACCACGCACCAGGCTGGAGCCAAGTGCCTACCACAGAGTTAGGTGTGGGTTGAGCTCCACTTGAACCCCACAGTCTGCCTTGAAGAGCGGTGGTTCCCCAGAGGAAGGTCAGCTCACTAACACCAAAAGAAGGGGAAATGTAGGACATAAAAATACATGTCCTCAAGTAACACATTTCCCATATTCTCACTGGCCCCGAGTCTGGAATTTGACCACATTTTCTGCCTATTTTTCCTCTTCTGAATCCTTGCTTTGAAATCAATTATGGAGTTGTGTAAAACTAAGAATTAAGCCTAACATTAACCTTCCCTGAAATCCCTGACTTTTAAGCCATCTGTCTCATGGAATATAAATTCTCAGGATGCAGAAGACACCCAGGACTAGAAAGAAAGCCACCTCCTTCAGCTACCATTGAGACTCTCAAAGGTTCTCGGATTAATCCGATTATTACCTAGTTAATTGCTCAAAACAAACTCCAAGAATTTGTTTGCAAGGACTTAGAGAAGGTAAAGGTGCTATTCAAATGAAAAATGTGATTTTATGGTTGGTTTTGTTTTATTTTACAGTTAAATGATTTTTCCAATCTATTCGTGAGTAGGTTGCCCTCGTACTTATAAACACAACCAACTTGCAGCCTTATTTTCTGGAGCTGGAGTCGGCAAACTTTTTCTATAAAGGGCCAGCTAGTAAATATGTTAGACTTTGCGGGCAGCCGTCCAGTCTCTGTACAACTACTCAGCTCTGCTGTGGAGGCAACAAAGCAGCCACAGACAGTAAAAAAGGCAGTGGGCCTCACTTGGCCCATTGAGGTCGTAGTTTAGAACCCCAGTCAAGAGGCGTTAGTTAGCTGCTCAGAGAGGACCACTCTGCTTTATCCTTTTGTGGGGCATTTTAGCGCAAACTCTTCCTTTGAGGTTCCTGTATAATACCTTCCATCTGAGTGACTCACAATAATTGACAAAGTGTAGCAATGACCTCAAATTGCCTCTCTCTTCTCCAGTTGCTCTGGCACTTTTATTTTTAATTTTTTATTTCTTATTAAAATGAACATCACATGGGCCATGAAACATCTTGAAATTTATAATAGATTCTTTGAGTGTTCCTTTAGTCCTCAACAGTTGAAAGCTTGGGGCCAAGAAAGTTAGCACCCAAGGAAGTTGTATATCTCTCAGGCTGCCTGTAATTCATAGGGTGGTTTTTTTTTTTCTTTATTTTAAAAGGAGCTTTAGATTACATAAATGTTACATTGAAAATATAGTGGATTCCCTGTGAACAGCCAAGAGATTTATGTCTTTGGGACATATGTTTAATGGGTATAGTGCTAATTATAGGTTCAAATAAATGGAACAGAGGAACCATGTGTGGGAAAATTATAAATGAATCTAACTCTGCTACGTTGGGGGAGATGGGTGTGTTTTAAACTGATGGGCAGGATCACTCCTGAATGAGCTCTGCCAAGCAATATTGCTGTTTAAAAGTCACCTACTTGGCAGATTGACACTTTTCCTCCAAACTACAGAAAAAAAGAATTCATATCAACCATTTTCTGTGTGCTAATGTTATAAAATGCTTAGATGGGTTAACACCAGCACTTGTTTTCTAATCTAACCCTTACTAAAAGTGATCCCAAAATAATTGCATAAGTATTAACTTAAAAATAAAACCAACGTGTTTTTCTTCAACCATTTACATGCATTTCTGCCAAACAGAAAAACTTCACCTCTGTTCTAAATAAGCCTGCAACCCAGCCAACACGGTGACATACTCGAATAAAGCCTCTCTCTCATTTTCGAAGAGGGAGAAAAGGATGAATTTTGGGGATTGTGATGTCCTTGAAAAACATGAGGTTGCAAAGTGAGGAAGGCAGCTTTGAAATTCCAAAAAAGGAAGATTTCCTCTTGGTGGTGAAATCAGACTGTCTGGGCATTAGAGAGAGCCTCAAATGCAGCCCCATTCATTTCATACAGTTATAAGCTCAGGAGGATACCGGGCATAAAGCATATCTGAGTTTGGAGGACGTGAGACAAGTCCTCTGGAGATTTCCAAAGCAAGTGCTGATTTTGAGACATGTGTTAACTCACATGGTACATAAGCTTCATGGACATAGACATTCCTTAGTTTGGGCCACTCAGTTCTCTTAACCACAAAGTACTCAACCGGCTTTGCATGTAGTTTAGAAATAAATAGAAACCCTCAGGTAAGAAATTCTAAATATTCACTCAGCTACCAAAGTGGGTGCATGAGGAGATGAGCCCTGCCTGACCAAATTCCACAAAAAATACTGCCAGAATTCATGGGAATGACGATTTTGCTAGGTTGGGAGAAAGCGGTTTTTTGCACATACTCAGCTCCGAGTGAGCACACATCAGGGTAAAATGCACTAAATGCTTATCCTCCCAAATCAGGCTGTGAAGAATACCTTGTTCAATACAGTTATGGAAGCAAACCACCAAGTAGCTGAAATATAAAACCAAAGTTGGCATTTAACCAGGACACAAGTTACATAGGGCTAAACAACCAAGCATACAGCATTCTCATTTTCCCAGAAAGAACTGGGGATTTGGGAGAGGAAAAAAGAGATACAGTGTTCTCATAATACCTCGTAACAGAAAATAAATTTTGCAACATGAGCATCTGTGTGAAAAGTCACATCAGGAACTAACATGAAACAGCTGGTTTCTTTTCAGTATGATTAGTCCCCTATCACGACTGGAAAATATTCATCCTTCAGAATCATAGCTGCCAGAATTAATTGCTTTGCGTTCAAACTAGTCTGGCTTCTCATCTTGAATCTATGTGTGTGTGTGTGTGTGTGTGTGTGTGTGTGTGTGTCCAAGTTGATTGTGAAGCCTTAAAATGAGCAATAAAACATGATATGCAAAAAACATTGAGGAAGGAGAATAATACTTGATAGCTCCACCATATGCTGGGGGAGAAAGTATTCCAAAATAGAGTTGTAAAAATTCTGTTTGTTGCTATTGTCAATTTAACATCTAATTAAGGCAGTCTTAGAGAAAATGGGAACTGGTAATGAGCCAATAGGGTAGAGAGTATGCTGGGCATAGAGGGAGGGGGAGCAGGGTTGCAGAGAATGAGGGGTGGAAGAGGGCTATATTTGCAGGCTGCTTGTCTTCAAACAGGAAAGGGAAATCAGTTAAAGCATATGTTTTGTGTAAAGGGGCCAGAAATTTTCCTATACTTCGCGTTTGTTTAGTTGGGTCTGACCCAAGTAGAAGTTGGAAGTAGATCAGGGGTTTCCACTCCCGCCGCCCTAACCCCTGCCCCCTCTCCCCGCCGCTGCCTGGTTTCCCTCCATTTTGGAGTTTCTTCTATCACAGCAAAGGCAGGATGAACCCAGAGGCCAAAGACTCCTCACCGTGACCCCTCCAATCAAAATGTAAACTTGTAATGGTGTTCCCAAATCCCTTTCCTTTTCTTCTTTTTAACCACTGAGACTCATTTGTCCTGTGTAACAGATGACCTGATCCTTTTGATGATGACGTGTCCCCTGTCCGAAAGTGACATATCTGTGTGTTAGAATGTTTTATAGACTTTGTTGAGACTCTCTCTCCCCAGCCAAAGGAGTGACTCTAAAAGAGGATTTCAGGCAGAAGAGAAAGCTATTTTGAGATAGGTATTTCTCCTTCCAGCATCCCTCAAATCCCGCTCCCGAAGGGGGCCTCTAATCTGCCTCCTGAAGCCCAGTGGGGCCAAGCCCACCATACTCATCTCATCAGCGCAGTCAGCAGGCACAGCCGTGACCCTCACCGTGACTTTGTAAACACCATGGCCTTTTTTCTGGGATGGGAGCTTGAGGAGACCTCCCAAATGGGAAGTTGCCAGTGGGACTGCTGCGTTTCAGAGCAGCCTAGGCGAGAAACTGCCCTGTATTCCCAGTTCACTGCTCCTTGGAGGCCCAGATCGTGTAAACTTGGGCATTCGTCCTTGGAACCCCTTCAGTTTGAGTCCAGATAAGACCATTTTCCTCCACTTTTGCAGGCTTATCACACAGCAGCATACTTTACTCCGTTGCTTTGATTTCCCCCCACATTCTCCAAACTTTAGCTGCCTTTTTTAAGATGCCTGGCTTTCCAAACAATGGTAAAAGCCCATTTATTTGTGTGCTCTTTGGTTTTTTCATTTCTTCTCTTTTGTGAATAACTTAACATTGACTGAAAGGTGATGCCTGCAAATTAATATTTACTTTTCTTCTTACCAAAGTATATGTGTGTGCACTATAATTAAAACCCCTCAAGCTTGTGATCATCCCTTGCCTAGTCTCACCCCCAGAAATGCTGATCTAACTGGTCTAGAGTGGTCCCAGGAACAGGATCTTTTTTTTTTATAAGAGCCCCAGGTGATTCTTTTATGCATCTGTGGTTGAAAACTACTGGTTGAGAGTCCTACGAAGGGGTGCAGTTTGTCTGGGGCTAGAGCAGGGAGGGGTTCTTAGTGGGATGATTTTGCCTCCCAGGGACAATTTGACAATGTCTGGAGGTATTTTGGGTGGTGCCAGAGGGGAGAGGTTGCTGCTGGCATCCAGTAGGTGGAGGCCAGGATGCTGTCAAACATCCTGCCATGCCCAGGACAGCGCCCACGACAGAGTTGCCCTACCCGAGATGTCAGCAGTGCCAAGGCTGAGAAAGCTGCCACCAGAGGAGGAGCGAGAAGAAGGCCGTGTTCGTCGCACTGTGTCTTCTGCTGTAACTCCTTGGGGAAAGGAAGGAGACGCCTCCCTTTGCAACACCCCTGAGCATCTGTCTGCCCCTTCCCCCTTGCTGTCCTCAAAATCCACCGATGGAGACATGAGCAGGAGAATTTCCTTTCCACTCATTTACATGCCCCCAAAATACACCACTTGCCTTCTCTTTTAATATCAGTGCAGTAGGAAAATAATTTTTCCGTTCTGCCTGAAATGTAAACCTTCTAGCTACACATTTTAAAGGTCAAATTCCATTTTCCCTCCTTGAGACCAGAAAAACAATTATATTAAAGTGTTGAAAATTGAGGGCTTTGCTTTTTTGTCTATTTTTCATTATAGAATTCAGCTCAGTCCTCTTAGAAGAAAATGGAAAAATTAAGAACCAAAAGTTGTAGCTAATGATAAGCAGTCACTTTCATTAGCCATTCCGTCTATACTTGAGTCTTTTTTCTCATTTTGCAGTAAAACCAAATATCACGTTGGGGACTGGGAATAGGGTGAAGATCTGAGGCATGTAAAGATAAATACAGTAGGACATTATTCCATTCAGAGTCTGTTTAGGGGGTTATCTTTCTCTGGCTTCAGCCAGGCAGCAACATTAGTTGATGCTCCATGGCACACCCAGAAAATGTCCAGATACTCTTAAGGTCAGTGACATGCTCGGGTTTGCCAGTCCTTGTGCTTTTTAAACTGAATGAAGACAGGAGCTCTTTTTCTATATCTTATGATGCACTAGTGGTTGGACAAATACTTGCTGACCATTTAATTCCCCTCCTTAATTAAGAATCATTGGAATTGTGGAGCTGTATATACTTAGATAGAAGTGCAGTATGGGAAACACATGTGTTAGGTGAAACAAGTCCTGGTATCAGATCTGTATCACAGAAGGGATGCTGTGACAACAAGCAAACTTGATTTTTGTTTTTGTTTTTGTTTTTTGTGGGTTTTTTTGGAGGATGTTGTTATAATCATGAATAATGGGTAGAGGCTGCATTTTGAAACCAACGTGGCCGGAATAGTAAGGTGTACACACTAAAATCCAGAGTATCTGGAATAGTGTAGTTGCACAATAATAAAATGATACTTTTTTCTGTGCCATTCCACAAGGGCTGTTTTAAAATGCGATTACCTGTGGGAAAGCCGACATTAGGAGCCTGCCTTTCCTGCCACTTAGCATTGGTGAATAATAATTTTACAAAGCCTTCAGTTCCTTATTAAAATATCAGAAATGTAGTAAAGATGATCATATTTTTCCAACTCCTTAGACTAAATATGTAATATGACAAAATCAAGGGATTCCTGAATGCTTTTAAAAGAAATTTAATAAAAGGTCTCAACATCCTTCTGCTCTAAAAGCAAGTACAATCTTCCCATTGATCAGAACTTGTGCAAACAAGGCTTTCCTGACTAATCCCTTTCCTTCTCATCAAATGGTTTTTCTGGGTGCTCACCTGCTTGTGTCTTGCACAAAGCACTGTTCAAAGGAAATTAAACAAACGTGTTCCTGCTCCCCACCCCCAATACCTGGCATTATGCCAGCATAGGAAAAGAAAAAGAACCCAGTGTGATGATGGACATACACCTCCCTGCAAAGAATATCAAGAGGCAATAATGGAAGAGGCTAATAAACATATTTGTGCCTCAAGAGAGCCATATGTTTGTGTTTTGTTGCTGTCCTAGCTGATAAATTGCCCAAAATGACTCCCTTTCCTCACTCTGCATCAGTCCAATAAACAGAAATAAGCTCCAGGATCCATTCTGAAATTGTGAAAAGGGCAAATACTACATAACAGAAAACCTCAAGGTTTCTGTGACTTTGTGACTAAGGCAAGTCCCTGTGGTACAGTGTATTTCAAATCCTGCCTCCACACATTGCCTCATTTGTGATTATGTGTCATTTTAAATAGGGAGAGCTCGTTCTTTGGAGGTGAAAGCTTCTCTTTTCCTATTTCCTTTCTTCCCCGAGGTTTTTCTCTGCATTGGATGTTTCCCCAGGGCCACTGCAAAGGCTGAATGAATCAGTTGACTTGAAGGAAGAGCAGGTTGATAAATACCAAAAGTGCAGAACTGGCCTTTTCAGTTTGGGCACAGTCCCCAGGAAACCAGCATAAACAGTACCTTGTATTTAATAGCCTTCCTGAGCTACATGTGTGGATTACCTCCATACATTATGTCAGCCGCACACATAGCATTGAAAGTCAACTTCCCTTTCACCGCAGCTTTCTTTGGGGGATAATAGGCCCATAATAGGATCTGGAGGACAAGAAGTTGATTCTGATTTCAGCTTGAAATCTGAAAAGATTTCTGAATCTTTTCAGCAAATGAAGGATACCAGTCAGCCAGCCTGATAACATGCTCCTGAAAAGGAATGGTTCATTGTTATCATAGAGTAGAAACACGAAAAGGAATTAAGCTAATTGTTCTAGCTATACATACACCTAGGGAGATTATGTATCACGTTTGTTTATTTCTTTAAATTTACAACATAATCCACTGGGA
This sequence comes from Chaetophractus vellerosus, assembly GCA_004027955.1. NCBI lineage: Eukaryota > Metazoa > Chordata > Mammalia > Cingulata > Chlamyphoridae > Chaetophractus > Chaetophractus vellerosus. The sequence continues at coordinate 20,498 of PVKH010006347.1, forward strand.
AAATAGATGAATTTATTTTTACATATTAGTACAAACATAAAATTACATTATAATATTAAAGTGATATATCTTATATCACAATTTCAGAATGGATCTTGAAGCTTATTTCTATTCATTAGACTAGTTTGGAGTATGACTAAGGAGTCATTCTGAGCAATTTGTCAGCTAAGACAGGAACAAATCATATAGAAAAGCTATACCTGAAGTCACTATAATAGAACTTTCCCTATATTAATAAATTCGTTATTCTTCCAATGACTGCAAATCCTTGGTCCTTACTGGGCCATATTCTAATAAAAATTATATTTTCCAAGGTTGTATTTCCAAGGTTATAATAAAAGTTGTATTTTCTACTAAATTATAAGACATGGATTTAGGGTTAGACAGAGTAGGGTTTAATCCCATCTTGACACATTCTAGCTCTGAACTGGTTAAATTTTTTAACTTCTCTTCAGCTACAAAATGGGAGTATTGTTATCACCTTTTAGCGTTTTTGTGAGGAATCATATACAAGATAATGCATCACCCTAGAAAGTCTCTAGCCTGGTCCATGATTGATGCTCAGAAAAATTGGTTCTTTTCCCTTCCAGATAAGCATTTAGTCCATTTATTTTCTTCTACACCAAGATACTGGGAAGAAGTTACCCATC
>PVKH010006348.1:0-21145 GCA_004027955.1 Chaetophractus vellerosus
AGAAATAAGGGAAAAGTTGATTTTTATATATACCTTGGTGGTAAATAAAAGCCCAGACTCTCAAGTAAAATTCTCCCAAAAGAAACACACAAAAAAACAAAACTATGACAGTCCTAAAGAGCCAAAAATGCAGGTAACAGGGCCAAAAGAAGAAAATTTCTATAGAAGGATAAAGTATGAATCCAGAATCCAGAATGACTCTAAATAGCCTGTTACTTCCCAGACCATCCTAGAAGAAAAATTAGGCATTTTAGTAAAGCTCGTGTTATGCTACTGCCCTATATACCTCCATTAACTGTATAAAAAGAAATATTATTTTATAAAACTTCCTTACTAAAATTAGAAAAGCAAAAAACTTACAGCATCAAAACATCTTCTTCAGAATAAATTCCAGTGATGACCCACCCTTTCAGGTAGTTTCCTGCTTCAATGAAGTTTTCTTTTGCTATACAGACAAGAATAAAAATTGAATGATTTTAAATTGTGTGTGCTATTCAATTAATATATAGATTTATAAATACTAGTACTTTACAAAGATAAATATTTAAATGCAGACTTTTTTTTTAATTTAGTGGTTCTAAAATCTTTTACAAGTTTTTAATGACATTTCTTGATTACTACAGAAATGTTAATTGATGTAATGTAACTGTGTTTCCCTAAATAAATGTACTCTGTGATTTGTAAGATTTAAAGCACTCTAATCACAGTTACTGAATAATATTTGTTGCTTTAAAATTTACTACAAAGGCAGGGTAAATGGAGACAGATGTTCTATGTGTAACCTGGAAAGAAAGGCATGTGAAATTATTATATACACTATAACTGCAATATCTAAAACTTCCCATATGCATAAAAAACAGAAGAGTGGAAATTCGAGTCCTCTAACAGTGTCTGTGTTAGGGTTGTGCAATTGTGAGGAATTTGTGCCTTTTTTTATTGCCTATATTTTCTGTAATATGTTATTACTTTTGAACATTAATTTGCATATGTCTTTTCTCATTAGAATATGCATATTCAAGATAAAAACTATTACTGTACATTTCTGAATACATTTTTGTAAATATTAACATATTCTGTATCAAACATATGATTATCTTATAACCAAAAAACAAGCTTGAGTGAAGTATCTGTAGACTAATAAGAATGAGCAGAAGGTGAACTTAGAGGTAAATGATCCATTTTTGCCAAGTGGAAGTTAAATGACACCTCATCTTGCTGTAGAAAGAGTTTCATAGCATTTCAAGTAGAAAAATGTTGATGGAAAAACTGAGTCATGAAGCACCTAGTAATGTGGGCATCCTGAATCCAGAAGATCTGTCCCCTAGCAGTCTGCACTCTGCTGTGAGCATCAACAGGGTCAATGTCAGGTTACTCAAGGATTTTTTCTTTAAAAGGGTACATACATACCACAAGATTATTCCAAAAGATTGATATACACTGTCTATGGTAAAGAAGCAAACTTATCAGGGTATCACAATCAGCCAGGAGGCAGCACTGGAAGCTCATGTGTAGTCATGAATCTAATCAGACACCAGTAAGAATTCAAGTATTTTACTTAACCTTTGTTACACTAAAGTGGAAAATATTTATAAGATAATTGAGCAACTAAAAGGACTGGGTATCTATATTTCCATTCCTAAGAGAAAACAAAACTAAATTCTGATTAATATTGAATATTTTTTAAAGCAATGACATACTGGAATCTGTGTCAACTGCTGCTTTTCTGTTTTGATAAGTAACGGTGAGAAATACACCAATATCCATAATTTCCTCATACAGAAGCCTCTCAACACATGAAGCTGGTTAAAGGTTCTTTAGGAGTCCACTTGTTCATAAATCCTAAGCGACTTGTGGGGAGGAAGAGTTTTAGACTGTAGGCTTCAGATGTATTTTCTTTATCAATATACTAAGAGTGTAAAATTTCCCCTGAAGCTTTAAGACCAAGCATATTCTTCTCCTCCTTGGTAAAAATTGCATATATGCCAGAATATATGGCAACCCCAAATATAAGGAAATAAATTTTTAAATTCAAGATACAGAAAAAGGGTTTTTTGACCACTATAAATATATTTGGGTTGTAGGTATAATAGTTGTAGATATAGTTATAATACTTAGTTATTTAACTATACATTTTAATTGCCTAAAATATAAATTATACATTAATTTAGCAAAATTGCTTTTTCCCCACTGTCATGTTTTAGTGAATAATTCTATTTTTATATATATACACATACACACACACACATACATATATACATATATATATATATCCCAGCGCTGTCAGCAGAGAGGGTTGGAAGAACACCCCAATAACAATAAGCATGCCTAGTACTGAGATCTTGGTTTCTAAATTCAATTCTCCACTAAATGGAAGCTGTACTTCTTGGAGAAATGGCTGATTCCAAGGACGAGACTGGAAACATTTTGTGACAAAAATTAGGGCACATTCAAAGAATGATGCAGACATGCCAAAAAGACATAGGAGTCAGACTGAAGGCACTAACATTGGCCAAATCTTGGACAATTTTAGGAAACTGAATAATGATAGTAACCGATTAGAGAACCCACAGAATAAAATAAAAATTTGACACCATAGTGATAAACTAACAAACAATGAGAAGGGAAAGTTCTTTCCTATAGTAGTATGCCAATTAATAAATGTAGAAGAAATGATGGATTTAGAAAGTTTCCATTTGGCAACCATCACAGTGATAATTGTTTCAGGAAATGGATTCTAAAACTATAGTGCAAAAGTATGATGAAAAACTGAACATTTTACAAAGTTTTAATATCCTTTAATTATAAAAGACAATAACTTTCCAGTAGAGAGACCCGTTGGACACACCTTAGCCAAATAAAAAAGGTTAACATCAACACTGATGAAAAAAATTAGCAGCCTGTGCATCCTGGTATGACGCCCTGAAAAGAACACATCATCACTTCTGTGGTTCTCACCCAAAATGTATAACCTGCATCTAATCATGAGGAAGCATACAAACCCACACTGAAGAACATTCTACAATAACTGACCTGTACTCTTTTAAAATGTCAATTACAAGAGATAAAGGGTATAACTGAAAGCAATATTTGATCCTGGATTTTCTTTTGCTGTTGGTACAACTGGGAAAATCTGAATAACGTCTGTAGATTAGATAATAGTATCATATTGATGTTTGTTTTATGAGTTTGATAACTGTAGTGTTGTTTTGTAAGAGAATTTTCTCATTTTGTATTAATCACATACTTAAATCTTAGGGACATCATGTCTGCAACTAATATTGATTTTTAAAAAATATGCACAAATAGAGAAAAAATAGATAAAGCAAATGTGGCAAAAGGTTAACATAAATATGTTGAGTGAAAAGTATATGGGAAGTCTTTGTATATGTTGAAATTTTTCTGTACATCTGAAATCATGTCAAAATAAAAAGTTAAAAGAAAAACAATTGACATCTAAAAAGAAAATAATTGCAACAAAATCTTCATATGCACTTTTGACATCAGTGTCATCATCACCAGATTCACCGTTTGAACCATGTTTTTCCAAATCTGATTAGTATTTCAGATACTATTTCTGAGCTCGTATAAGACCCTGACAATGAAATTGTTTCCCCAAACTACATATATTCATTTTCATAATATTAGAACAGCTGGTTTTCTGTTCATTCGTTGCCATATACTGCTTTAGAAAAATAATCTTTAAAATAATAATCATTGTAGGTCTGTGGTTAAAACTACAATGGTGGGAATGTCCTTTTGGCAAATATAGTGTGTGGGGGGTTACTGGTGCAGGGCATTGAGGGTGGGGGGATATATGGGATATGGTGCACTGGGGCATGCTTCTATGAAATAAGAAAATATTCATCTTGTCATAGTGTATCTCAGTGGATGGAGACCCACACAATAAACAACAAAATATTAAATTCCCACCCTAGGGAGTCCTACTGTGTTCTCAATTAGAGGGGCAAGAATCTCTCAAGAACATAGGCAGTACCAAAGAAAAGAAAATCAACCAATATGTCAAGCCCTCATAATCCATGTAACTATGAATCTTATTCTTCAAAAACTGAAACACAGTGATTACCATAGGTTCTGAGGGGAGGAGGAGGGAAGAACAGATGGAACATAGGGCATTTTTAAGGCTTTGGAATTGTTCTGCATGATCTCTCAATGATGGATACATGCCATTATAAATTTTGTCAAATCCTATAAAAGTCTAAAGTGCAAAATGTAAACCATAATGTAAACCATTGACAGTGGTTAGTAGCATGCGTCAATATCTGTTCATCAATTGTAACAAATGTACCATACTCATATAAGATTATTAATAGGGAAAAATATGAGAAGGGGAGGGGTTGGGGTATAGGGGAATTCCCTATATTTTCTATGTGATTTTTCTGTAACCTAAAGCTTCTTTGAAAATAAAGCAAAAAAAAAAAAAGACTGGTGGGACATATAGAAGAAATTCTCATTGTACATAAAAGGTTACGTATCTTACGGTGATGAAAGACACAATGAAAACAAATTATTTTTAGTTTTTTATTTTCTTTTCTCTTTTTGAATTTTATTTGTTATTATTATTATTGTTTTTATTTAGGATTTTTACTTATGGGGAGGTTTTGGATTGCAGATGAGTCACAACTGTGGCAGAGAAGGATCACTGATGTGGGGTGTTGGTGACAGGGGATGTGTGGAGAGGGGTCCACCTGGGCATGACTTTATGGAATATGAATATGTTCAAGTAGTCATGGGGTGTTGTCTCAGGAGGTAGAGACACACAATAACCAAAAGAATACTGAATTCCCATTCCAGGAAGTCCTGCTACACTCTCCAAGAGAAAGGTAAGAATCCCTAGAGTACATGGGTAGTGCCTACCAAAGTAGGACAGACCAATATACCAGGCCCTTGACATTGATGGTTGTACTTATGAACCTTGTTCATGTGAAATTGAAACTTAGCCTAGTATTATATATTGCCTAAGAATTACCTCCTGAAAGCCTTCTTGTTGCTCAAATGTGGCCTCTGTCTAAGCCAAACTCAGCATATAAATTCACTACCTTCCCCCTCAGCATGGAACATGACTCCCAGGGATAAGCCTCCCTGGCACCAAGGGATTATTACCAAGTGCCAATTAGTGATGCATTTGGAAAAAGACCTTGACCAAAAGGGGGAAATATTATATACAAATGAATTTTTATGGCTAAGAGATTTCAAAGCAAGTCGAGAGGTCATTCCAGAGGTTACACTTATGTATGTCTCAGGAGGATCTCATTGACTGCCAAAGTAAACAGTGCCTCAAACAGGGGAGCTCCTCTTGGGAAGCAGATGTGGCTCAAGCGATTGGGCTCCCGCCTACCACCTGGGAGGTCCTGGGTTCAGTCCCTGTGCTTCCTAGAGAGGACAAGCAGGACAGCGAGCTGACGCAACAAGATGACACAACAAGGAGACACAAAGAGGAAAGATGATGATAGACAAAACAAAGCAGGGAGCTGAGATGGCTCAAATGACCAAGCACTTCTCTCCTACATGGGAGGTCCTGGGTTCAGTTCCTGTTGTCTCCTAAAGAGAAGACAAACAGACACAGAGAGCACACAGCGAATGGGCACAGAGCGCAGAGAGTTAGTGCAAAACAACAAAGGGGGAGGATAAATAAATAAATCTTTAAAAAAACCACAAAACAAAAAACAGGGGAACTCTTGAGGGCTCTAGAGATATCTAGACACTATAGGAAGGGCAGACAATCTCAGGAATTTGGCACCGTGTCAGTGAGCCTTACCTTGGAATATATGTTCCCCAATGTAACACAGTTAGACTCATTTATAATTTCCCTACACATGGCTCTTCTGCCCCTTTTATTTGAACCTATAATTAGCAAGATATTTTTTAAATATATGTCCTAGAGACTTAAAGCTTCAATCTGTTCATATGCCAGTTGAGCCCCGAATCTCAGCAGAGTTGCAACATCTACTCTCCAGTCCACTGGACTCATCCAGGGCAACTAACAAAAGGACGATGATGGGCACATCCCAAAAAAAAACAGAGAGTATCTACAACTGCAAGCAAGGCAGTTCCATCCATTTCCCCCATGTGGTCTAAGCCCCCCTCAATCAGAAACAGAGAGAGCATCACCATCTTAAAAGCCTCAAGATTGAGGAATGAACAAACATAAAGGAGGAATGCAACTACGGCCTAAAGTAAACTTATTATTGTTCTAGTAATGGAAGAACTTATAACATTGATATAAAAACAATGGTCACTAGAGGTTCTGAGGGGAAGGAAAGGGAAGATTAGGTGTAACGTGGGGTATTTTGAGGGTACTAGAATTGTTCTGAATGGCATTACAATGATGGATAAAGGCCATTATACATTTTGTCAAAACCTATAAAAATGTATGGTACAAAATGTAAACTATAATATAAACTGTAGACCATGGTTAGTGCACTGTTTCAACATATGTTCATCAACTGTAACAAATGTACCACACTAATTTAAGATGTTCTTAATGGGGAAAAGTGTGGGAAGGGAAAGGGGTGGGGTATATGGGAATCCCCCTATATTTTCAATGTAACATTTATGTAATCTAAAGCTTCTTTAAAAATCATTTTTTTAGAAGTAGGAAGGAGAGAAAACAAAATCTTTAAATGGCTTGTTTATAATGATATCGACAATATGCCCCCAGGGGAAAAATGATTAAGTAAGTTTTTAAATTTTGCCCCATTTTCTCTGATTCCTTTAAGTGACCTCTCTTTGCACCAAAGCCAGAGCTGAATGGGTAAGTTAATGACTCCCCAAACATTATGAAGTTCAAAATTTAGTAATAAAGAGTATACCACAAAAAGAAATGTTTTATAAGGACTTGATTATAATGAGACACTTTTTCTTAGGAAAATTCTGAGGAAAAAAAATTTTTAAAAGCCATTCAGAACAATTCCAGTACCCCCAAAATATCCCATGTTATATCTATTCTTCCCTCTCCTTCCCCTCAGAACCTTGGGTGAGCACTGCCTTTATATCAATGTTACAAGTTCTTCCATTGCTAGAATAATAACAAGTCTATTTTGGTCCACAGTTGCATTCCTCCTTTATGTTTGTTCATTCCTCAATCTTGAGGTTTTTAAGATGGTGATGCCCACTGTTTATGATTGAGAGAAGCTTAGGTCACATGGGGAAGATGGATGGAACTGTCTTGCATACCTATTTGGCTTAGAGAGATAACATAGTATCTGGCACTCTTTTTTAACATAATAACATTTCATCTACACTGACAATTTGCTGAAGAAAATAACCTCCCTCCTTGATCTCTGCAAAGGTAATAGGGAATTTCTTAGCAGTCTCATTATTTGCACTCAGAGCTTGGCCACACACAGTGATGTGCATATTCAAATGGCCCTGACAACTATGGAAACATCCTTGCTTTCAGACAAAAGTTTCAACAGCACTTTCACCAGAATTAGCTTTTCAATCATCAAACGTTCGCTTCTTCTGAGTTAAAATTAGTCCAACAATCTCTGCTGTGGGAGCTAATTCCCAAGGAGCACACTAAAAGCATATTACTACCCTGCTCTTCTTGCTTTTCTTTTGGCTACCTGTCTACTGCATTGGCATGGCATATTTCACATTTTGCAGATTTTTTCCCTACTATCAAATGAACCCCCTCATATGGAACATTTTCTCACCCCTCAATTGCTTTCGACTCTCCCTTTGTTTTCACCATAATAATATACCCCTTTTAGTGGCACAGTCTATACACTCACTATTTTTGCACATACTAGAGTCAAGAAACAATGCATACTGAAGACTAAGATTACTAGGAATGATTAATATGCCATCTGTTGGTGGTGGGCAGAGTTGGCTGACCTTTGGTCTTGAACATAGCTTTTAAAGAAAATAGAGAGTTCCTGTAGATAATGTAGTTTTTCCAAAACCATGGAGACCAGTCTTCCAACTAATCAAAATTTTCAGTTAATCAAGTTACTTTACAAAACATAACTCTCCCTTCAGTTCTCATTCTGTACTTACCTCTGTCTATGACCTCAAATAAGGCAACATTTGAAAAACACTACACTGAGGTTCTGAAAACTTACGGGAAAAAAAGAGGCAAGAAAAGAAAGAGACAGCAGACTACCAAAGCGAACAAGAGATACTTCATTTCACAGGAAACTTTGAAACCTTAAAATATTCTCAAACACACAGTATTTGCATAAAAATACAATTTTATACCACCGAATTGTATACTTGAAATTGGTTAAAACAGGAAATTTTGAGTTGTATCTATTTTACCACACTAAAAAGTTTTTAAAGTAAGTTTTATTTTAAATACTTTAAGTGTTAAATATTAATAATTTTCAATTTGTAGTAAAGGCTCCAAAGCTTTACCAAGAATAATACATGCCTATTTGGCTTAGAGAGTTAATTATGAAAATGCATGTATAAAATGATTATTCATGGAAAACTGACAGTGCTTTTTGCCATCAGGCTATTCAAATCGTCAAATACCCTAATTTAGTGTGTGGAATTTGGGTCTCTTTCATATTAGCACTATACCATTCATGCACAAGGTTTACCTTATTTTATATATGCTCTTCTGTAACCTGTTTTTTTTTTATCTTTTTTTTTTTTTTTTTTTTTTTTTTTTTTTTTTTTTTTTTTTTTTTTTTTTTTTTTTTTAACCAGAAGGGATTCTCTTCTGGTGGGCTTGACTTAATAATAGGTCTCCAAGAGAGATGCCTAAGAAAGAAGCACAGCAAAGAAGAAGAAAAATAAGGAATACAAAGGAATACAGAAACAGCTTTTATCTTAATTTAAAAATTTATGGATTTCTAAATTATGAGTATGATGCCAAAGAACTGCACTTATGTTGAAAAGCAAGGTTTATTCTTTCAGTCAACTTAACACCTACCATGTGCCAAGCAATATTCTTATCACTGGGAAAGAAAGATGAACAAGGAATAAAGGTCCCTGTTCCCACAACGTATACAATCTAGCTAACAGAGACAGACCTTAAACAATTATACAAATAATGAGCATGGTAATTTCATATCGTGACCGAATTATGAAAGAGATTAAAATAAGATAAATAGAATACTGCATATGGTGTTAAGTAGTTTTATATTATGAAAGAACTTAAATCTTTAACATATCAAACTACATTTGATTTGTATTTTTTTTAGTTGATTCTCTTCTTTACCCTTCAAACTTAACCAGAGATCCAGCATGTGACCCATTGGCCTAAGAGTCTTGGTCAAAACAAAACAAAACAAAACAAAAATAAAACCCTTTATCAAATTGATAAGCACAAACTGTAAGTATCTTAAGTCCTGCCAGGAAGAAATTTGAGAAGTTTGATCCTAACATGTAGAAGTTAACAACACTTTTCTCAAATAGGACATGAGAAATTAAAGGAAGAAAGTTTTAATTGTATATTTAAATTACAGGAGGGACAGGTGAGTTTCCACTGCATAATCAGTCATTGTTACAAAATTAATGTCATCTTGTCAATGCACATGTGGATTTCATATTATGCTGCCTACCACTCAAAGACTAAAGATGATTTTAACTTTAAGTTGTTTAAGTCTAATTTGTGGGCTTCAACTTTCAAATGATCTCTGTTTCAAATCTCTATAGCCCTACTTTCCAAAGTAAAGATTCCCAACTTTGTTTTTTAGTGTTGTAAGTTAAACAAATGAACTTAAAAATCTGCCTTTATTTTTTTTCTTCCTTTCATTAGGCACTGGATCTTTAGTTAAAATTTCTTTATCTGCTAGTTTTAAATAGAGTAACTGGGAAGCATAGATAACTAAACTAAAATTCTCATTTAATTGGAAGAATGTGGGTTTATAAAGTCCAGAGACACTTTACCTGGGAGTCTGGGAACTTCTTAAAATCGTATGCAAATTTTGTTTTAGTGTGCTTGTGTACATTTTGGAAGCTCTTTCCCTAGATTTTCAGAGGAGTATAAGGTCCTCCCTGCCAAAATTCAGTCTGTATTTAGGGGATTACTCTTTATTTCACTTACTTGGAATCTGAGAATCATTTTACTGATGCTCCAATAATCTTCCTTAAAATAAGGAAATGAAAATGAATACACTATAAATAAAAGCTAATATTAAAATTTACTCCCAAAGAAAATTTTCCTTAGGAGCATTTTCGTTCTTCCTTACACTAACCTAAGATAAAATTCACTCAAATTTTTTACTTTTAGAAATTTCCACCAATTGTACATATTTTTTTAAAATGAAAAATGCCTTTGACAAGAAAAAGCAATCATTTAACTCCTATATATAAGAAGGACTACCAAAAAACAAACAAACAAACAAACAAAATGGCTGACTATAAGCTATCAGGTCACTTATTGAATAAAACTGGTAATTAAGAGCAGTTTTCCCCACTTTCAATCAGCATTTAGTATATCAATAAATTAAAAGAAACTTTTCTTCCAAACTACAAATTTTGTACTCAATTTAAAATTATTACTAGTATGATTTATTAGGGTAATATTTCAAAGCAATTGATTATTCTTTGAAAGAATTCTTTATTCCGGAATCTTATGCCATGATATATAGTAATAAGAAAGAGAAACCATGTCTACAGACTTAAAAAAAAAAAACTTCCCCACAAGGTACTTCAAATTTCCTATTACAGAGTAATTGCGAAGATGTAACTCTTGAAAGATGTATGCTGCTGAATCAATGAGTTTTCTCAGAAGAGATTCTGATTAAGTAGAGAATTTAAGGTTTATAACAGAAAATAATTTCCTAGTCTAATATCTAGGTGAAGTCAAAATCAATTGTGTTACATGAAATCTGTTGTTAAAAAGTAATTTGCATTCTTTTTTTTTTAATGAACAAGAGCTAGAACTAAGTTTGAGAACTAATGATTTAGGTTTACAGATTTCCTTTTACCCAAAATAAGAGAGAAATTTGTATTCTAGGTACTTCGCTGGAACTTAGCTCACTGTGAGGCTCTTGCTAAGAGCCCTGTGATATGTGAAAGGCACCATTCTGGGTGCTCGGAAAACATCAGTGAACAAAAGAACCAAGCATCTCTGCCCTTATGGAACTCATATCTGTCTTCAAACCATTGGACTCTATATAATAACAAATCAATATCTGATAGAAAATAAGTACTCAGATGTTAGTAGCTAGCTTTTATTGGTAAAAAAAGAAAAAAAATTATATAGAAATGTTAATGAATTCATAATAGCCTCTTATCATTATACATTTTCTCAGTCAATAGATGTTGGAAGTCCAGGTACTATTTTCTGAGAGAGAAGGGAAGGAGGGAAGGAGGGAGGGAAGGAGGAAGGGAGGGATGGAGGGAGGGAGACTAATATCTGACTGAAAAAGATGCGAACTATCAATCCACTGAAAAAATGAAAATGCATAAAAACCAGGCTATATCATTCTGGCATACCAGAACTACCTTTATCTAACTATATTCTAACATTATGCTTTTGACTTTTGTTGAGAAATAACTTTATGTAAGTTTAATCTTCATTTTTATATAGATGTGATCAAATACACTGTATCTTATTTTTAAAAACTCTATGAGTGTCTGGTTCCTGCTTGCCCAGCGTGGGCTGCTCTGCAGGGCCCAGCGTGGCTCACGTGCTGTTTGGGGACAATTCAGGGGCACTTGGACGGTGTGAGTCGGCTTCTTCCGGGGCAGAAAGTGAGTGGCCTGGGCTAAAGCATCTAAGGACTCTAGGATGCTGCAGGCCAACAGTCCCCACTGGAGAAAAAGATCTTGAACCTGGGTGGCATGCATACAACAGCAGCAAGAAGACTGATAACGCAGAAATATCAAGAGGAGGATGAAACACTCTGCAGGGAGCAGGTGCTTTCTCTTGATTACTGGCTTGCCAAAACACAGTCCTATTATAATAAAACAATAGTGGAAATGATGAAAGAACAAAGGTTCAGGCAGTGAAATTAAGGAGAAAATAGAGGAGAAAACAATCCAAGGCAGAGAGAAACAAAAACAGTACTATTTAGTACCTGAGAGAGAGCTGAAACAAAGAGGGGAAAGTACATCGAGCAGAGCAGGCCAGAGAGCTTGGGACTAAAACATCCAGGCAAGTCAGAGTCTCCAGTGAAATGACGCTACTGAAAATTATGCCAGCAGAGCATGGCATCCAGAAAGCACAGAAAAGCAAGCAAATAAACAAGAGGGAACAGATGCAGATTAAAGATCACCAGCAATGCATGATTTGAGGGAGGGAACTTATAAAGCGAAGACTTAAGGAAAGGCTTTTGGGGAGACAGCAGAGCCTGCCCCCTACACAGGAGAAGCAGGAGAAAGTAAAGAAAGAGGCAAAGGAATTTGAGAGGGTTACTGTATATCCCCTTTTCCAGCCACACCACAGAAACCAAATTAAAGTGAATATGCTTATGGAAAAGTCTCAGAATAGAGAGGAAGAGAATACAATTGTCAAACCATACCAAAGAAAATTCTTGACTATGCCACATTTTTTGAGAAGTCAAATAGGAAAAATAAAAGATTAGTAAAGTTTCCATGGTTTCACCATTAAAAAAACCAATATGAAAGATTTCTCTCAGCATTTACAGTTAGGAGTTTTCTCTATGGATGGATCAGCAGCATAACTTGTATGCTGCCTTTTATTACTTAATGATAACAGGATGGTAAACATTTTATCTTTCTGTTTGTGGTTGCTACCAGATAGCTTAGGGCTAAATTTTATAACCAACTATTTATCTCCTACTCTTTTATGGCTTGACTCTTATCCTGGTTTTAATGATTTTATTGTATTTATGCCTTTTATTATCTGAACACTTAAAATTTTTTTGGCAGGGGGCCCAATGCAAATAAAAATTAACTTCAGGGCACCAAGCCCCTAAGGTCGATAGAAATCAAAGTCAAGAGTGTGACAAAAAATATTAGAAAGGAAAAAGATGGAGGAGTAAAACACAGACTCACTCATATTACAATTTTTCATAAAGACAGCACACATTAAAAAGCAATGTCCTTGGAGCTGCTGGTTAACTAAGATAGCACTGTGTGATGTGCCAATGTGCCGTTGCCCCAAAGAATATTTGAACAACTAGCAAAATCTGACAGACCCATCTTCCTCAGGACTCTAGAAAACAGTTAAAGGGTTGCAGTAATTGGGCAAGTGCTGAATCAAGAAAAGACAGATTTTTAAAAAGGTAAGAGAAAGTTTAGCATTCTTGCTGACCCTTCTCCTATCCCAGGTGAGGTATGGAACCAGCTTATGCTTCCATTATGGATCCTTGGCCCTGTTCCAGAGGGAAGAGAGTTACCCCTATGTACATACCGCAGTGCCTGTATATCAGTGTCAGTCTATCTGGTGGCAGCCTGAAAGACTGAACCAAGAAATTTGTTAATGGCTCATCCTCCCAGAGCTTGCCCTGCAGGCAGAAGCAGCTTACAAACAGCTAAAGCAGTATAAGAATCAATTAAGGCAAAGCAGCCTAGGGCAAAGGATTATCTGCTTTAAATCATACAATACAGTACTGGTGATGGGTAGAAAGAATTTCATAGGCAGTGGAGGGGGCATTCAAATTCTGGTAAACTAGGGAATTCCTAAGGCTACAAAGAAGCATAAGCCCAGGACAAGACACAGGCACAGAAAAGACAGAGAGGACCCTGTACTTCACATCCACCTAAGGCTGATCTTCTTGATAGGAAGGTTAAACTCTGAGAGCACTAACAAATGGAAAGCACCATCCAATGTGGAGCTAATTTGCAAAGACTGTGAAAGATGTTTTTTTTTGCTTTGGTTTATTTGTTTTGTTAGCTAAGAGCTAACAAAACAGTCAAGGAAACCTCAGTCATTTAAGTTTCTGGATATAAATTTAAAAATGGGCAAAAGACTTGAAGAGACATTTCTCCAAAGAAGATATACAAATATCCAAAAAGTACATTAAAAGATGCTCAACGTCATTAGCCATTAGGGACATGCAACTCAAAACCACAATGAGATACCATATAATAGTAATAGCTACTATTTAAAAAAATGGAAAATAAGTGTTGGAAACAATATGTGGAGAAATAACTGATGGTAATGTAAACAGTTGCACCTTTACTTTAAACATGAAAACAGCTCAGCAGTTCCTCACAAAGTGTAGAATTATCATATAACTTGGTAATCCCACTTCTAGGTATCTACCCAAAAGTATTGAGAGCAGGAACTAGAACAGATATTTGCACACCTATGTTCGTAACAGCATGATGCATAATTATCAATAGATGAAAGCAACCTAAGAGTCTATCCACAGATGAAGGGATAAACAAAATGTGTTACATGCATATGAAAGACTATTATTTCACTCTAAAAAGGAATGAAGTTCTGATACATGCAACAACATTGATGAACCTTGAAGACATCATGCTGAGTGAAATAAGCCAGACACAAAAGGACAAATATTATGTGATCTCACTGATATAAAATAATTAGAATAAGCAAATCTTTAAGAGCCATAAACTAAAACATAGGTTTCCAGGAGCTGGGGTGGGGGTAGGGGATGGGGCATTAATCTTTAATGGTACAGAAGTTCTGTTTTGGGTGTTAGAAAAGTTTTGGTAATGGATGGTGTAGATTGGTTGCACAATATTGTGAATGTAATTAACACCACTGAGTTATATATTTGAATATGGTTAAAAGGGGAAATTTTAGGTTGCATATATTGTACTAGAATAAAAATTAAAAAACAAAACTATAGGACTATACAACACAAGCAGTGAACCTTAATGTAAAGTATTAACTATAGTTAATAGAATAATAATGGTGACATCATTAACATGGCGATATAAAGTCATCCCCTAGAAAAGCCTCCCCAAATAATCAGCAAATAAAAGGACAAATCCCACTTGCTTAGAACTCTGGAGGACAGTACAGACTACAGAAGGACTCCACAAATGCTGAATCAAAGAAAAAGAAAAATATCAAATAGGAAATTTCCCTCCCGGACCTACCAGTCTGTTCCTCTCTCTCTCACTCAGTCTTGTGCAGCTTAAGAGCCGCGCAGAGGTAGCATCCTGGGTCCCTCTCACCATGGACACAGGCTATAGAGCCACTCTCAGTAGCAAGTTAGAACTCTATGTATATTCAGATACAGGGACCCAAGTCTACAGAGATCCAGGGCAGAACACAAGCCTCTAAGTTGTGCTGCATGCTGCAAACAAAAAGACCCTCAGGGGGCTAGGTAGGGAAGTGAGACCACAGCAAAACTGTTGGCAAGAGGTAACCTCAATCAATCCACTTTCTGTTGGCTGGACCACCTAAACACTCAACAGACTTTTCTGGAATGACCCACCTTTCTGGATTGACCCTATCTGGTTCCTGGGGGCAGGATAACCTAATGGGGAAGAAACCAGATGCAGAAAAGTATCATAGAAAAAAAAGGAGGGGGAGGGGTTTAAACTGAACCGCTGTAAAACAGAATGGGTCCCAGAACTGAAGTGTAAGTAAAAGGGGCACTGAGTTAAGAGAATAATTTAAACAAATCATAGGAGCTGGGGAGAAAAGTCTGCACAAAAACAAGGAAAATCAATTGA
This sequence comes from Chaetophractus vellerosus, assembly GCA_004027955.1. NCBI lineage: Eukaryota > Metazoa > Chordata > Mammalia > Cingulata > Chlamyphoridae > Chaetophractus > Chaetophractus vellerosus. Next base: position 15,538 of record PVKH010006348.1, read on the forward strand.
GAATCCTGGACAAGGAACAAAGGAAAGGGAGATTTCCTCTGGAGGTGAAACAATTGTACAAAAAGTACAATCTTAAACATTGTACTGCATATCCAGGGCAAGAATCAGATGAAGAAGAGCTGAGAAAATATGAAAGTTAAACACAGGCTACTCTAAATGTCTAGAATAACTTGGACCAAGCATCAAAGAGCCTTAACACAAAGCCAATCAACAATAAAATCCTAGACAAGAGGGGAAAACTTACCATCAGAGTTAACTCATTAATATAATCAGATGCCTAGACATCAGAAAAAATTACAAGCCATACTAAGAAACAGGAAGATATGTCTCAGGTAAGGGAACAAACTAAAATTTCAGAGGAGACACATCATTTGGAACAACTAATCAAAGAAATTCAAACAAATCTCCTAAATCAATTCAAGGAGATGAAGGAAAATATGCATATATGCATATTAAGAAGACAATGTGTTAGTATAAAGAAGAATTTTAAAGTATAAAAAGAAATATAACAGAAATTATTTGGATGAAAGACACAATAATGAAGATTTAAAATACAGTAGAGGCATACAACAGCAGATTTGAATAGGCAGGAGAAAGAATCAGTAAATTAGAAGACAGGACAATTAAAATCATAGAACAGAGACAAGAGTACAAAAAAATTAAGCAATATCTCAGTGATTTGAGTGATAGCATGAAGCACACAAACATACATGTCATGGGTTTTCAAATGAGAAAAGAAGGGAAAGGGAGCAAAAAGAATTTTTGAGGAAATAGAAGCTGAAAATGTCCTGACTGTATTAAAGACATAAATATACATGCACAAGAAGCACAATACACTCCAAACAGAATAGATCCTACTAGAACTACTCTGAGATGCACATTAATCAGAATGTCAAATGCCAAAGATAAAGAGAGAATTCTGAAAGCAGCAAGAAAAGTGATTTATCACATACAAGAGACACTCAATAAGACAGCTAATAAGTGCTGATTTCTTATCAAAAAGTACAGAGACAAGAAGACAGTTGTATGATATATTTAAGGAACTGAAAGAGAAAAACTTCCAACCAAAAAATCTTTATCCAGCAAAATTATACTTCAAAAAGGAGGGAAAGTTTAAAATATTCAGAGATAAACAGAAACAGATAAAAGAACTGCCCTAAGAGAATTACTAAAGGTAATTCTGAAGATTGAAAGGAAATGACAGGAGGGAGTTGCTTGGGGTAGTGTGAAAAAATGGAGATCATTAGCCAGGGTGACTTAAAGGGTAAATGCAGAACCCGATAGTACTGTACCCTCAATATAGAACTCTACTCTTTAATTCCTATAAGGATCAGAGTAGACATGAACAAGAAAAGTACATATTCCTTGGTAATGGACATGAAAAATATAAAAAAGAAAAGCTATACTTAACAGAAATATACAAACATTGCACAACAATTCAGCAGGTTTTACATTCTTCTTAAGTGCACATGGATCATTTTCCAGGATGGACCACATGTTGGGTCACAAAACAAGTCTCAATAAATTTTTAAAAATTGCAATATACAAAGCATCTTCCCTGGCCATAATGTAAAGAAGCTGTAAATCAATAACAAGCAGAGAACTGGAAAACACACAATTTATGGAAGATAAATACACACTCTTAATCAGTGGGTCAAAGAAGAAATTGCAAGGAAAATCAATAAACATCTTGAGATGAATGAAAACAAGCACACAACATATCAAAACTTATGGGATGCAGAGAAGGCAGTGCTGAGACGGAAATTTATAGTCCTAAGTGCTTACACTAAAAAAGAAGAGCTAAAATAAAAAAGCTAACTGCATACCTGGAGGAACTAGAAAAAGAACAACAAACAAATCCCAAAGTAAGCAGAAGGAAAGAAATAAATATTAGAGCAGAAATAAAATGAAATTGAGAATAGGGCCGGCTCGATAGCCCAGTGGATAGGGCGCCGGCATACCACATGGGAGGCCCCGGGTTCGATTCCCGGGGACCTCTCCTAGCGGGCAGACTGCCTTGAGAATGGCAAGCCGCCATGGGCGGGCCGGAGCCGCCGTGGGCAGGGCAAAAAGCTGCCACGGACAGGGCAAGAGCCGCCACGGGCAGGGCAGGTCGCCCGCGGATGGAGTGCAGCCAGCCACCCGCGAACTGAAAGCCGGCCGTGAACCGACGCAGAGACCGCCCACAAGCGGGGAAAGCCACGCCTGCGCAGTGACCACTCTCGGCGCGTTGCCGCAGCGGGGGTAAGGGGAGATATGTAATAAAATAAATAAATCTTTAAAAAAAAAAAGAAATTGAGAATAAAAAAAACATTATAGAGAGTTAAGAAGACCAAAAGTTGGTTCTCTGAATAGAGCAATGAAATTGACAAACTCTTAGCTAGAATGACAAAGAAAAAAAGAGAGAAGATGCAAATAAATAAAATCAGAAATAATAGGGGGCACATTACTATTACCCCACAGAACTGATCATAAGAGGATACTATGAACAACTGTATGACAACAAATTAACAACCTATATAAAAATGGACAAATGCCTATAAAGACACAAACAACCTACACTGACTCTAGAAGAAATAGAAGATCTTAACAGACCAATTAAAAGTAGAGATTGAAGCTGTCATCAAAAACCTTCTAACAAAGAAAAGCCCAGGACCATGTGGCTTCACAGGTGAATTCTACCCATCATTCCAAAAATTAATACAATCCTACTCAAACTGTTCCAAAAAATATTGAACAGGAGGGAACACTAACTCATTCTATAAAGCCAACATCACCCTAATACCGAAGCCAGATAAAGATACTACAAGAAAAGAGTATGACAGACCAATTTCTCTTACAAATAAAGATGCAAAATTCCTCAACAAAATCCTACAAATAGAATCCAACAACACATTAAAAGAATTCTACACCATGATCAAGTAAGTGGGTTTTATCCCAGGTATGCAAGGCTGGTTCAACAGAAGAAAATCAATTAATGTAATACACCACATTAACAAAATGAAAGGGGAAAAATGCAAATTATGATCTCAATAGACACAGAAAAGGTATTTGACAAAATACAGTATCCTTTCTTGACGAAAACACTTAGAAAAATATGAACAGAAAGGAACTTTCTCATATATTCACCGTGTATTATAAAATTAATGAAGTAACAATAGGCAAATAAAGTGAATGTAATAGAAAAATCAGACATTATATATAGACACATATATAAATTTAATATATAATGATGGTAGAATCACAAATAAGTGAAGGACAACTGCTGACTATTTTTAAAAAATAATGTTGGCCCCTAATCTCATACCATGCACTAAAATACCTAAATGGTTAAAGATTTAAAAGAAGGAAAAAATATATTCAAAACAAGACTACAAAAATTAGAATAAAAAAATATAAATTAGAGAAAGAAAATATAAATTAGAGCAAGAATAAAATACAGGTGAATATTAACTGATAAATGGTCGATACAGAATTTCTATAGGTAAAAGCAATGAAAGATCTCACAAAATCAAGAGATTCAGGAACAAATTTTACTGCTATGTATAAAATTATTATGCAAAGCTTATTTTTTCCTTTTTGTTTTTATTATTTTTATTATGCAAAGTTTAAAAGCAAACAACAAACGCAGGAAATGCTTGAAAGTAAATAACAAAAGGTTAACATTCTTTATATATAAAGATCTTAAATCAATTCATTAGACAAGCACTAAAATCCATTTTAAAAATGATTTAAGTATATAACACAATTTATAAAACATATACAAACACATTTATACTTCTAATTGGACTCTATACCCATTAAATAGTCTAAAATCACAAAGACAAAAATGAAAATGTTCTTCATATACAGAAAAAAAGGGAAGAGTGTAAATATTATTTGTTAGTAAATAATTAAAATTTTACAGCCATTTAAACTTGTGTTTTTGAAGAATATTAGTCACCTGGAAAAATACATCAACAGAATACTAAATGAAAACAGCACACTACTAATATATACATTATCTCAATTACATTAAAGCCTATATAAATATGCAATATATAGGTACACAGAGAAAAGATGAAAGCAAATATATCAAAATTTAAAAGCATTTATTTTTGAATGATTAGATTATTTTTATTTTTTCTTTAAACTTCTATGTATTTTCACAATTCTCTAGAAATTGAATTCTCTATGAAAATTTTTAACTATATATTGTATTTAACTATGTATAATTAAAAGCTCAACTCTGCTTACCTGTTTTCATGTATGGGCTAAATATTCCCAGTACTGACACACTAGAATAGGAGACCAAGTCTTTATGTAATTCCCCACTTAAATATTCTTCTGCTTCTTGGACAGATGTTATGTTCACTGGATATGAAATCCTATTGCTGAATAAATATATAAATATTTAATTCAAAGTTAAATGTTAAAAATATTTTTCAGGTTTTTGTGAAAGATTTATTTTTTTAAATTTATTATATATCCCCCCCCTTCTGCTTGTTCTTGCTGTTTTCATCTTTGCGTTCCTCTGTGTCTGCTTGTCTCCCCCCGCTGCGGCGACCTGCTGAGTCAGCTTACCGCGTGGTGGCCTGCCTGCTCCCAGAGGCTTTGCCCTGCTCATGGGGTTTTGCCCTGCCCGTGGCCGCTTGCCCTGCCCACGGCGGCTTGCCTTCTCAAGGTGGTCTGCCCACTCGAGGAGGCCCCGGGAACCGAACCCGGGGCCTCCTATGTGGTAAACCGGCGCCCTACCAATTGGGCTACAGCCGGCCCCCTTTTCAGTTTTTAAAAAAACAAAACATACTCGACTTAGCAAACAATATATTCCTCAGGGTAAACATTTGACAAAATAAAGACAATTAAATACTATTCTTTAAAAAAAAAACTCATTAAACAAAATTATTACTATACCCAAAAGTGATAGAATGTGGATGGGTGCTCGTCATCAATTTTTATTCTGTTAACTTACTTCTAGTATTCTCCTTATACCATTCAAAGTATGTCAACAAAGTATGGGAATCAGAACTTTTATAGATCTAACATTTGAACAAATCTTATAGTGAACTTGAATACTTACAGTTGAATGAATTTTAGAAGATCTTCAGCTCCTAACATACCAGTATAAGATACTGGGTTCTCACCTCCCTTGTACATCTTCACAACAGGAAATTCAGTAACATTTTGCTTGGTACATATGTCAGACCAATCTCCACAATTTATTCTACTGAGTAGCATACTAGATATGCCTAAATAAAAGCAAAACATACAATTTATAAATACTAATGTAGAAAACAATTGTTCAGAATTATTTCAAGTATTCAGTATAACAACAATAATCAGAAAACGTTTGAAGATATTTCGGTGTAAACTTATGATCTTAATTTAAAAGACGGTACAGGGGCCAGCCGTATAGCCCAGTGGATAGGGCGCCAGTATACCACATGGGAGGCCCCGGGTTCGGTTCCCGGGGACCTCTCCTAGCGGGCAGACCGCCTTGAGAAGGGCAAGCCACCGTGGGCGGGCAAAGCCATCGTGGGCAAGGCAAAAAGCTGCCACGGACAGGGCAAAGCCAACACGGGCAGGGCAGGTCACCCGCGAACGGGGCGCAGACAGCCACCCGTGAACT
>PVKH010006349.1:0-21152 GCA_004027955.1 Chaetophractus vellerosus
TGTATTAGTCAGCAAAAGGGGTGCTGATGCAAAGTACCAGAAATCTGTTGGCTTTTATAAAAGGTATTTATTTGGGCTAGAAGCTCACAGTTACAAGACCCTAAAGAGTGCAACTCAAGGTTGCTTTCTCACCAAAGTCAGTTGCTATGTGTTGAAGCAAAATGATTGCTGATCTCTGCCTGGCCCCCCCTTTGGGGCTTCCCCCTCCTCTGGAGTCTCCGTGGGCCCAGGTTCTTCCCAGCTTCAGTGGTAAGCAGAGGGCTTGTCTCTCAGGGCTTCCTATATCCAGCTTCTGGCATAGGGCTCCTTTCTTTCCGGGCTTTCTCAGCTGCTCAGCTGCAAAGTCAGGTGAATGGTTCATCTCTTCCTGGGGCCGCAGGATCAAAAATGACAAAGTTCTCTCCTCTGACATCTATGGAGCTCTTTCTCTTCCTAATGTGTCTTCTTGAGTGAGTGTCCAATGATACCAGCCCACCGAGGGGGCAGGCACTCAACCTGAGTCACGCCCTACTGATGTGGTCGATTCAAAGCCCTAAATTGATTGTATCATGTAAACTTAAATCCTTTGAATTTAATACAAAGGGCATCACTCTCAGAGGAGTAGATTAGTTTACAAGCATAATCTTTCTCTTTTTAGGATTCATAATCTCAAACTGCCACAATTATTTTCAATTATCTGCGGCACTGTGTGGTCGTGCAAGTTACACTCTTTCCCCCAAGATGCGTCATTATCATGAAGATTCAAAAAAGAACTTCCACACTAGCCACAAGATGTAAGACGCATGTGAAATCATGAATTCAGTATAAACAAAACATTTATGTGAGAAATGACCATGCATTCCAAGAAGTTACCAAAATCTTAGATGGGAGCATTGAAATTCCCGCTGGATTTAGATTGAGGGTGCAAGCAAGTTTCATTAAATTTCAAAGGACAGGAAAAACTAGGCTGATCTTTGGCCTAACCATATCTCCCATAAAAGTGGCAGATGCAGAGAACACTTAAGGGAGAAAAGGATACGTTTTCTATGGTCTTTTAAAATAAGAGGTTTAGAAAAGGGTTGAGTATTGTAACTCCATCGAGAACTCTCCAAGGGCTGTGTTTCTAAGCGTCTCTGGAACATCTCCCTGGTTGGTGTAACTAATCAATGAGTCTTCAAATGCTGAGCATTAGCTCCTGCTTCAGAGAGAGAAGGGCTGTCTTTAGCCTGAGTTGAAGGATAAACCCATACCCCGATTGAATGGGAACTTTGACAGTTCCTGTGGTCATCTGGGTACATAAGGTACTAATAGTTACCCATGGCAGCAGTACTCCTCATGTAGCCAGTGAGCCTTCTCGGATAAAGACACTGTTATTCCCATTTTTCAGGTAACGAAACTGAACCTCTTAGTTGTTTATTAGCCAGCTCAGTGTCATACAGCTAGTAGTTGTCAGAGCTGGAAAAACAGCTCAAGTCCCTGCTTGAGTGCAGGAGACATGCACTTCCCAGGGTAAGTAGAAACCCAAACCCAACCCTCCCTCCTTAAAGAGGGTAACATCAAGCCTCCATTGTTGCAGAGACTGTTTTGATAGAGTGAGAATGGGACTTCTTCTCAGGTGATATTCCTGAATTATTCTCACTGATAAAGAAAGGGGGAAGGTGCTCTGCAATAGCAGATGACATTCTAAGGGATTAACTAACACTAATGAACTCAGTTCTGTTCACCTCCGTCTCCTGGGGTGGGGGCGGGGGGGAATGCCCTATTTTTAAATAGAGTTAACCAAGTTGTGCCAATCACATTAGTAGCTGCGAGCATTCTATTACTCTCCACATCTGGGAATGACAGGAACTTTTCCATGTCTGCAGCTTCTGGCCCTACATTTCTGTCCTCAGAAAATAGACAATTAGATCAAGGGGGTAGGCCCAGGACTATCTTCCACAAATTTCACTCTTGGCATGGAAAATTCCAGAGAGTGTTGGTACATGGGTTCCAGTGAGGCTAAGGGCAATATTTTGCTCACAACATAACTGGGGTAGTTTGTAAGGTAGAGGCAGTTTTGAGGAGAAGGCTCATATGCATGGAGAGTTTGAAATGGCAGTCGATTATGGATGTGGGAATAAGCTGTAGGCAGTTAGAAATTTCATATCACCAATAAAGCATATCAGAACAGGGAGAAACCTTGCAGATAATCTAACCCACACCCCTCATTTAAGGTTTATGCAACAAAAGTGATATGCCATTGCCACAGAGGCTAACACCTAAAGCAGACCTTTTTACTCCTCATCCTTTTGAACCAGCTTTCTCAGAATCCCAATGTCAAAGATTCCTAAAATCTAGGGGTTTTTTTGACAGATGAGTAAAATATTTTATTTCCAAAAAGGCATAACAAAAAATCCAAGAGCATCTAACAAGGTGTATATTCTATAACCACTATAAAAACTGTAAATCGTGAAATAGCCACATATCACAGCAAAGGTTATTTTTAAATATACGGGAAACATTGTGTTTCACAGACATTAGGTAATTTTCACTGCCTTTATTTAAATGTCAAAGTAATCTAATTTTACTCTACTTGTCCTTTTTTTTTTTTTTTTGGTGGCATCTTCCTTTGAGAGCCCTATGTTTGTCTATATCACCTGAGATGGAGGTGTTCTTTCACAATTTCTCCTAATGAGGCTAATAATAGATGTTTCTTCAAATTTTATCACTTTATCCAGAAAGTCTCATCGCTTTTAGTCATTAAACAGAGAGACAATTTGGTCACCGAGAAGTTTTGATAATGGGGAGTGTAGAAAATATTCAGCTGATGGGTCAGTGTGATCATGATTAACAGCAGCTTGAAATTTAGATTTTTAGTTTTGAAACTAAGGTGACTTTGCCATCTTATGCTGTTCTTCACCGAGGTCATATCACTGGCAGCTATTTCATATGTCTAAAATTAGAAATTTCTTCAATCATTAAGCAGCTGTAGCAATAGCACAAGTACCCATGAATTTCCTTTTAAATTTTCAGATTACTTTCCTTTTTTTTAAATTTCTGTAGGTTAAAAACAGGCTCAACATATATTAAATCATTCAAAAAACATTTACGTTCATAAAATGAACTAGGTATTTTTATATGTGGAGAACTTGATGTTAATAAATAATACAAATAAAAATGCCTGCTCCCAAAATTAAGTCAAAGAGGTGGTAGGTATCAGATATATATGCCTTGTAGGCTATGGTAGGAATTTTGAATTTTACAGTGGGAGATAGAAAAACCACTGTAAAGTTTTAAACCTTGTGCTTCCATTTTTAAATCATAACAAGTGGCTGGATTCTATATGTCAAATGAAGATGGAATTTACAGGATTTATTAATAGCTTGAGTGCAGTCCCTGAAGCAAAAAAAAAAAGCATCAGGTCTATTATCAAGGTTTTGGATTAAGCACTGGGAAGAATAGAGTTATCATGTGCTGAGGTTGGTATGACTAAGGGAGGAGCTGACTTAGGGAGAAAATTCATGAGTACAGTTCTGTACCTGTTAAAATTAAGATGCTTTTTAGATATATAAGTTTATTGCTGAGGCAGTTGTTTACACAAGTCTGGATTTCAGGAGAAAGGTAGGGCCTGGAGATATAAGTTTAGAGCTTTTAGTATATTTAGTGTATTTATTTATTTATTTATTTGTTTTGGTTACATATCCCCCCCCCCTTTCTGCTTGCTCTTGCTGTGTTCATCTTTTTGCGTTCCTCTGTGTCTGCTTTTTGTCTACCCCTGTTGCGGCGACGTGCCGAGTCAGCCCACCGCGCAGGCAGCCTGCCCCGCTTGTGGGTGGCTCTGCTCCGTTCACGGCGGCTTGCCCTGCCCGTGGCGGCTTTGCCCTCTCAAGGCGGTCTGCCCACTTTGGAGAGGTCCCCGGAACCGAACCCGGCGCCTCCCACATGGTGAACTGGCGCCCTATCCACTGGGCTACAGCTGGCCCCCATATTTAGTATATTTAAAGCAATATAAATTGAGGCTCTCTCTTCAGCAGTAAGTATAGATGGAGAAGAAATGGTCTTAGGAATGTTTTGTGGTCTGGAAAGTGAGGAGGAACCAGCAAATAGACTAAGAAGAAGAATACAAAGAAGTAGGGGGAGAACTAAGCAAGAGAGAATTTCTGAGTTTCATATGGGGAACAAATGTATATATATATGGTTCAGGAATAATGTGCAGAACAGTACCTATTGATACCCAACATCATCCCTATCCTAAATGTTTCACTAGCTCACATGGCTGAAAATCTGGAAGCGGTATTTCATTGAATTCTTTGCCAGCCAGATTCTGGTTTAGATTGCTTCTCTGAGAAATATTCAGTAATTCATCAAAGGCAAACTATAAGGAATATCCATTAGACTGCAAGAGCAGTGGCCAGTGGTCACTTGGATATACAATGATGAAATCTGCAGTGATTTCAATATGAGCTCCTGTGAATTTACTCTCTTTGTTTCTGAGATTAGCAGAACACTGAGAGGAAGCTGAGTTAATTGTTGGAGGTTTCAGGTATTTCTGGACCTTTATGATGTCTTTTAGGCAATTCTTGCTCCCCCAGCCCGCCCAATGTTTCATGAGCATAAATTCCATCTAGCAAATCTCTTCCTGATGAGAAACTGGTAAAGGTTTATATTTTCCTGACCAAACCCTAACTGATATAAACACAGAATCAATTGTGTGTAATATATATTTATTAAGATGATGACTGAATAGATACTATCAAACTTGACAGTGTGGCTGTGATTGATGACTTTGCTTCCTTTGAGTGGTGTGAGCAAAAGCCTTATTGGCATGAGTTCAATAAAAGTGGGCGGGGGGGATCGACTCTTGATGAGTTTCTCTCTAAAGGGGAAAATACAGTTTCTAACTGGAGGGTCAGTGACCATGAGGAAGGTAGACGATTGCTTTATGGAAGTATAGTGTGGCATTACTGTGACAACATATTTTTCTGTCTAACTGGGATTTTAGGGAAATGAAAGGAAATAGTACCTGGAGACAACTATTATTGCCTCTAGGGCAATAAGTGTGAGAGAAAAAAAAATCTTCCATTCAAGAGGGTAACAGAGGAAGAAGAATCAGGGTTCTTAGGAGAAAGCCTAGTTCATAGGCAGAGTTAAAGTTAGTTTGAGAGTAGGTAAGACTGGGGAATATACAAAACAGTGTATGGAGGAGAGCGCAGGTGATGAGGGCCCAAACAGGAATGCTGGGCAGTGTCAGTGAGTTAAACAGTGATAAAAGAGCCTGACATCAGGTAGAGGCTGGTTTCCAACACAGGTTGTAATCATGATGGGAAAGCTGAGAGACTGTGAACGTTGGGGGAATGGAATGACGGGACTGTGGATTCTTGCCTGGAAACCTGGAATCCTATGGGTTTCCTCTTAAATCACGTATCGTAAGAGCCAGCAAAGAGGATGTGTCTCTAGGAAACACAGGGAGGTCTTCAGCTGTTCTGCTAATGGAGATGTTTCAGCAATAAGAGACGTAATGTCTACTGGCTTGCTATAATATATTTTATTACATTTTTCTCATCCTCAAAAAAGTGATTATATCTCTCTCTATCCCATGGATTAAAATTGTGCTAGAATAATGCACATGATGATAATTGGGTTAATACCTATTAGAAATCTTAGTCATTTTATTTTTGAAACAATTCACAGAACGGAAGTTAATTTCAGCAAAAGAAATATTATATCAATTGCTAGAATAAATATAACTCAAAAAAAGACAAACAATCCAATTTAAAAATGGGCAAAATACTTGAATAGACATTTCTCCAAAGATAGACAAATTGCCAAAAAGAACACAAAAAAGATCTTCAATATCATTAGCCATTAGGGTAATGCAAATCAAAACCACAATGAGATACTATTTCACATCCACAAGAATGGCTACTAATACAAAATTGGAAAATAACAAGGGTCGACAGGATGTGGAAAAGGAAAATTAGGAACCCTCGGACATTGTTGTAGTGGTACGGCCCCTGTGGAAAACAGTTCGGCAGTTCCTCATAAAGGTAAACATTGAATCACCATATGATCTGGCAATTTCACTCCTGGGCGTATACCCAAATGTATTGAAAGCCGGGACTCAAATAGATATTTGCATACCGATATGGCATTTCTTACAATTCCCAAAATATGGAAACAACCTAAGTGTCCATCAATGGAAAAACAGATAAACAAAATATGGTAAATACACACAATGGAATATTATTCACAGCCACAAAAATGAATGCAGTTCTGATACATGCTACAACATGGATGAATCTTGAAGATATCATGCTGCGTGAAATAAGCCAGGCTCAAAAGGGCAAATAGTGTAAGCTTTCACATATATACACTAATTAGAATATGCAAAATCATAGATTCAGAAATTAGAATACAGGTTACCAGGGTGAGGATGGGGAATAAGAAGTTAATACTTAACTTGTACAAAGTTACTGTTTGGGGTGATGATAGAAACATTTTGTTAATGGCTGGTGGTGATGGTAGCACAACATTGTAAATGCAATAAGCAATGAGGAATTATCTATTTGAATATGGTTCAGAGGAGAAATTTTAGGTTGTATAAGTATTACTAGAATAAAAAAAAATTTTAAACCCACTGTATAACTGTATAACAGAAACAGTGAGCCCTAATATAAACTATGGATTATAGTTCAATTATAATAATATTGTTTCATCAGCTGTAACAAAGGAAGCACACTAATGTGAAGTGTTATTAATAGGGAAAACTCTGTGTGTGGGGGGAGGATAAATGGAAACTCTGTGTTCTGGTTGATGCTTCTGTAAACTTGCAACTTCTCTAATTTTTTTTTTTAAGTAATCATACAAAAGAGTATCCATTTTCACTGCAATTCAAAATTTCAGAATTTTTCTACAGCATGTGATTTTTTTCAATCAAAAGAAAAAGTCAAGGTCAATAGTTAGGGTTAAAGTGGGTTATCACCTCTTTATATATCCAACGCAATCACATCTATGTTCCATTTCCAGAAATACGCATGCCTTCATATGTTTGCTTTTGCAAATATTTGGGTACTTATTTTGCCAGGGAATGTACTAAATTGTAGGGATAGAAAGATTTTTAAAAGTCAGGGGGCCTGACTTCAATTTCAATGACTTTGCAACTTAGCAAAGAGTAAGCTAGGCAAAGCCCAAATTATAATTCAATATGAAATTTGCTGTGATAGTTACAAGAGCAGAGGAAACATGGAGCCTTTTCTTTCTGTGTAAGTCTTGAGGAATGCACAAAGCCCCTAATGTTTGTTGAAATTTCTATAGTCTAGGTTGAAAAATATAAAATCTCAAGGTCCCCTTTATATATCTTCCTTTAAGATGAGAGTAAAGAATCAATCATCTGCAAGTCTCTACTTCCTTAACTGTTAAACCAAAAACTGAGCAAATCTTATTAGCTCCTAAATGCAACTTTCCAAGCCTTATCACTCTGCCATATCTCAGAGAAGAGCACACAGAGAAAATAATTTCTTTAACTTTTTTCCCCTTTTCCAAAAATTTTACCTCCACCTCCACTCCATTAAACTCGTCACATTTGAATATGAAATATTTTTTCTTGATCTTCTTCTAAATCACTAAGATTGGATGTTTTTGGTTTTGCTTGTTTTTCCTCTTCCAGATATTTTCATGTAGTGGCCTCCCTGAATAAGAAGTTGCCTTAACCTGGATTTCTTACGAAACAGAGCCTGGAGCAAAGTTCATGTACTACTGCTTTCCTGGGAGATGCAGTCACAAGACAACATGTGTAACGGGAAAAGGGACATGAAGCAAGGACGGGGAGTAATCAGAACACTAGATGTTGCATAAATGAGCTGCCCATAGTTGATCTCCAGTGTTGTCAACAGCAGCCATCCTAACCAAAGTCATAGAATAATCATTGATCCCACACTGATCAAATGAATTAACTGCTTGAATTCTCAAGCTGTCTCCCACCAGCTCCTCAACACTATAGGCAAAATCTTTAATAATTATGTATATTATAGGTTATTACCACTCCTCTTTTTTACCAGCAATGGGGGCTCTATTGTCTTCTCAGGTGAACACTCCAACTATTGTCTTTTCAGGTGAACACTCCAACTCCAAATTTCCACCCTGAGATTCTGCTTTTCAGGCACCTCCAGGCACGAAATGCATTAATCTAGGTTGCCTAGAAAACATAGCCTGAAATGGATCCTGAAGGTGAATGCTTTATCAGAAGAAAATAATCCCAGGGAAATAAGAGTATCCTCCAAACGTGAGGAATAAAGGAAGTGAATCAGAGAAGAAAGGAAAGTAAATGTAAAGCAGTGTGTTACCAAGTTGGTTACTCAGTCCCTCAAATTATCTTCCAGTTGCCCACTAAATCCTATTTCTCCTTGGTCAAAATTTACCCACAGGGCATTAACTCTTCTGTTATCAAGTTGTTTTGCCTGACCTCCCCAGGCAGCTGCTGAGAAAGCTTGAGAATCCTTGGATGTGGTTGGTCGGACAAGGGTGCTGTTTTAGCTTCTACTGCAGAGGAGGCTTTGGAGGCTCTGACACTGGCCCTGGTCAAGAGGAGACAACCAGAGGTGTTAGAAGCTGTGAGACGAACATAGTAGTGCCCAGGCTCTGTGAGCACGGGAATGGCTCGCACAGTCACTGCACCACACAGGTTGGGAAGCAGAAGAAGTGGCCAAGACCACAGAGGTTGAAGGGGCCCAGCGAATCTGGGAACGTGCACAAGCCATGCTCAATGAAAGAGCCACCGTTTGGTAAATTTCTACCCAAGGATGCGAACCAGCACCTTAGTGACTTGAAAAATGGTCTCCTGACAGAAGCATTATGACTCAGAAGAAGCTAGAGAACTAGAAAAACCAGAACTTAACATTTAATAAAGAAAGCCTAAATCACCAAAGACTTGAAGTAGCAAAATAACAGGGAGCAATGTTTTAAAAATGGAAAGATGTTATAGAAATCTTCCCAAAATGGAAGTCAGGCCATTATTTAAAAATCTTTGTCACTCCCACTACACACTAAAAAAACAAAAGGCACAAGTAGGATGAAATGATAGTTTTCTGGAGGCAGACTGGGAACATGAGAAGTTTATTGCTGATTTACAAGGTTATTCTCTACATTCTGCAAACAGGTCTTCTTTGTCTTTTGAGATTCTAGACCTTCATAAGAAAGTAATTGCTTCTGTTCAATCACCCATTTTCTGGGAGCAAGTATCCATCTTGTCACATTTCTTTTTCCTTTAATATGATTTCACTGCAGATAACAAAAATGTATTGTTTGGAATCTCCCCTGCAATAAATTTAAAAAGGAATATCGATTTTCTTAGCCAAAAATAGTATCAACAGAGGAACTCTGCATATGGAGTTAATATAAATAGTTCATTAAATATATGATTGATTCAATAGACATTTGAGTGCTTATTTTATGCTTGGTGAAATAGGTCAAATAATCCCTGGGTATGTTGTGAACAGAGGAATGGGTGTGGACAGGGGTAGACTTAGGAATAAGACAGAAGATGGAGAAAAGGCAGCAGATTATGTGTCAGCTTCAGGAAATAAATAAATGAATACACAAAATCCTTGTATCAGTCGGTTTTCCAAAGAGAAAAGAAATAGGAGAGATTTCTGTTATATATATATTTATTACATATATCTACATAGATACGTAGATATACACATGTAATATATATAAAGATATTTATTTTAAGAAATTGGCTTATGCAGTTGTGGGGGCTGCCAAGTCCAAAAATCTGTATGTAACAGGCCAGCAGACTGGCAATTCAGCCAGAGTTAGTGTTGCAGGCTTGATGTAGAATTTCTTCTGTTTCTGGAAACCTCAGTTTTTGCTCTTACACCCTTTCAACTGAATGGATGAGTTCCACCTACATTTATTTAAGTCAAGTGATTTGAAAGGTAATCATATCTACAAAATATCTTCAAAACAACACCTATATTAGCATTTGATTAAATAACTGGGTACCAAAGCCTACCAAGGTGGCACACAAAACTAACCATTACAGTCATTTTAATCAAACTAGTCTAATTAAATTTTCCTTTTCTAAATAAATGCCTAGTTTTAATGAAAGTGATAGCTCCTTATGATTAAAAATAAAATAGCACAGAAGAGCTTAAAACAAAAAGCAACAGGCCCCTGACCACCACTTCCACCCCTAATGCCACTTCTAACATCAACCACTTTTATTTCTTCAGGTGGATGTTCTCCAGTCTCTAATTTATATTCTTATATGACATTAATTGATTAATCAATTTTGACACTATCTATTGAATTGCTGCTATGATAGACATCGGATGTACATAACCCTGCCTCCATCCATATACCCACTTCCTAAGTTTGCTAGTTATATCAGTATTTTTAGTTCACAATTAATTATTTATGTAACTCAAAATAGTATACTCAAACCTGTGTCTTGTGCCACCGATCTTTGATAGGTTTTCTTGACTTCCCATTTTATAAGATAAGATTGCTACAGTCCTTCTACCCCAACTTTCCTCCCCACCACCTTAGCTCAACTTCTGTTAGCAATACTTTTATTTTCATATTGTCAAGATATCTTGGTAGAGTTCCTTGGGATAATCCCTTTTTTCCTGGGATTCAGGGCCCTACAAGACAACAAAAGGAATTTTATTTATTTATATTGACTTCTTGTTTTTCTTTTTGTTGTATAGTTCTTATGAGTCCGCCACCTCCACCCCCATCCCCACCTCCACCCCTGCTTGCTGTGTCCATTCACTGGATGATCTTCTGTGTCTGTTTCTTGTCTTCTCTTCACATTTTTCTCTTTCAGGCTTCACTGGGATTTGATCCTAGGGATCTCAATGTGGGAGAGAAGCATCCTGTCACTTGCACCACCTCAATTCCTGGTTTCTGGCTCCTCTTACCTTGACTCTCCCCTGCGTCTCTCTTTTGTTGCATCGTCCACGCGGGTCTGGGCTCACCTTGCGGGCCTGGGCTCAGCGCCTGTCCACGTGGCCCGGCTTGCCCACTTGCTTTTTTTGTGCTTTTTTTTTTTTAAACAGGAGGTCCCAGGGATCAAACTCGGGTCCTCCTATATGGTAGACAGATGCCCAACCACTTGAGCCACATCCGCTTCCCACAAAAAGAGGAATTTTACTACAAACCTTTCTTTCTCTGGCAACCAAGGTGTAACCTAAGGCCCAGAAGCTTTAGAAAGTAGAAGTTATTACTTAACATAGTACAGTCTGAATGCAGATGCCAATGCTTGAAATGTAAACATGGGAATGGCTTTCTGTTGTGTGCTTTAAAATGCTGGTAAATTTTTGGTTGAAGAAGACCCAGCTGTAACCCTAGCCCTTTTGGCTGATGATCACTCATGGCTGCTTTGCATGCAATTACCTGGCCATCGTCCTCAATTTCTTCAGGCTGCTTGTTCCACCCTTTGTATTGTCCAGAGAAAGAGAATCAAGAATCAACAGGAAATACACACACACACACACACACACAGAGTGCATTATTATAAGGATTTGGCTCCCGCAACTCTGGGAGCTGACAAGTGTGAACTCCATAGGGCAGGCCACGAGCTGGAAATTCTGATAAAGGTGATGCTGAAGTTTTTAGTCTGAATTCCCCAGGGAAAGCTGGTTAACTGAAGTTGAAGCAAAATCCTCTTTCTGATTCCTCAAATCCTTATTCCTGGCTTGTAAAACTTCCAACTGATTCGATGAAGAGATTTCTCACATTGCTAAGAGTACTCAGTCTCCTTTGTTGGTTGTAGATACAATCAGCCATAGATGCCATTAACTGATTATAGACGCAAATCCTATCTACAAAATAGCCTCGTAGTAACAAGTAGGCCAGTGATTGTTTGACCAACAGCTGAACACCAAAACCTAGCCAAGTTGGCACGTGGAGCGAAACATCACACTAATGGAGAGGGACTTTCTCTATAGGACAGCTTGAGGCAGCAGGACAAGTATTTGGCCCATGCTGTGCTAGCTGCAGCTGACCGGCTCCACTGATGGGATTCATCTGGAGTGAAGGGAATGGCCCCAGCTTTTTGACAGTTATTGGCTATCTGGAAAAGCCCACTCCATCTCTGTCTTCAGCTTGTGCATTATTCTACGTGCAATAGAAAGGAACTGTAAAACTTACTATTCCTCTTTGTCTGGGGCTCCTCCTCTTCTCTTCCTCCCTGTGTCTCTCAAGGAAAGAGAGATGGCATAAATGCTTCCTTTTATTCCTATACTCAGTGGCTCCGTCTGTGTAAAAATCCACATTCTAAGCTCCACCTTTAGTACTAGAAAATTAATCTTTATTTAGACTAAGATAATAATATTTACATTCTGTTCTGCAAGGGCAAGGAAATCATCTGAGAGTTATCTAATGGCTGATTGTAAATGTGAAAGACCAGAACCAATATTTTTATTAATATGTAAATATTGCTCACTGTAGAGCCAAGTAGAGGTCTATAATTATGATTCCTTCTCCATGGGCTCAGTGTTATAACCCTGTTACTACTCAGATGAGAATATTTTTAGCATTAAGTTAAACACAGTCTCCTTTATTATACTCCATCAATTGCTCAAAATCATGCCACACTTTAATTTGCATTATATTGGGAGAATTGTTTGTTTCTTTTTTTTTTTTTTCCTTTCTGTATTTCCTGAAGTAACTCTTTGTTTCTTCCTTTCTTTGTTTCTTGGAGAAGAAGAAATATAAGCGTATCTTCTTTATGATTATATATATCTTAGCAACCACCGATTTACTTTTCTATATTGTACAGTTGGTATTTCCTTTTAATGGGATTTATTCTTACCATTTTTTGCATCCCATATTTTCCTATTTAAAATGGGTCCACAATGACAGGACCAGGAGTTGGGGCCTGAACAAGCCTTTTTTGGGGACACGATTCAATCCCCAACACTTAGGTATTAATAAAATGTCTTTATTATTGCATAGGGGTTGGTCTTTCTTCTTTCAATCTCCTTAGTACTGAATTAGTCTTTTCCATTTAAATACTTCTCTCTCCCATAATTTTGGGTGTTATTCTTCTTCTTTGATAATTTCCTCTTTGCATTTTCTAAATTTCTCTTTTTGGATTTTTGATTTGAAAGGTTTTTGATGTCTTGGACTGATTTTTTTTCTCTCTCTCTTACCTTGATCCTTATAATTCCCAGGTCTATATTCTTTGTTCTTTGGGAATATTACCTTGATGCTATTTTTTATAATGTTAGCATTTGTGTCAGTATCATTGGTTTCTTTGTATGAATTGGATTTTAGTGATCATAATTCTGAGGTCTTTGTTATTTTTAGATTATCAATTTTATACCAACTATTCTTTTCTTATAGATGTCATTTTATCAAATATCTACTGAAAAAATAGCTAAAAGAATTTTGTTTCAAATTTTTACTTGACATATCTGTTTCCTTTGTGTTTAGTTTGTTTATCCTAGTCTTTTCTTTCATTCTGCAGACTTTTCTCAAATATTTCATGTTCTTTTGTTATCTGTTCATATTGAAGAGTGAGGAGATAAAAATGCTGACATGGAGCTCTGTGTAGACGGGTGGAGGATTTTAACTGTTAGTCTTTACTTCAGAGAGAGCAGACAGAGACCCAGCCTTTATATGGTCCTTCCCCTACTCCACTCCTAGTGCGGAAATAGGAGGATGGGAGGTCTTTATTTTTTAGCACTGGCATCCACAGTGGGTTAGACGTTACCAGATATTTCCTTTACTTTCTTTAGGGAAGAAATGTCTGTTTTTATTCTTAGGAGTAAATACATCCATGGCTGCTTCCCCTCCTGAATAGAGAGACACTTATGAGGTCTTGGGGTTGCGGGTGATATCAATCTTCTTCATGCCAACTACCAATTGCTGCCTCCCTTTTCAGTTCCACTTCTCACACTGGGTCTCTATTATATGTGCTATATCTTAGTCTAGGGCTCTCTGGGGTCTGGGACCTGGAGGAAGATCACTTCCCTTATTAGCTAAGTCCCTCCATGTATAGTCTAGGCTATAGATTCTGTTGCTCTGCCTGCTAATCCCACAAGTTTCCATTCAATTTACATCTTTGAGGTATTTGCTAAAATCTTTCATCCACTGAAATTCATTCTTCTGTTATCATTGTTGCTGTCTTCAGTGCTCTTGGTTTATGCTTTCTCTATAGATATATCATTTTAATAGGTTCTCAAAAGGAAGAAAAGGGCACGTGCCCCATCAACTATCTTGAACCTTATGTCCAGCTAGCCTAATAAAGTAACACAATCAAAGTAATTGTGGTTTTTTTAGCTACTAAACTAATAGATTGGTCAAACAGTCAATAATTCTTCCATAGAAAATCCATAGAAAATGTAGCAATAGAAGACAAATTCTAAAGAAGGATAGGCAATATTATGGATTTTTTCCTAGTCAAAAACATATTTTAGTCAATATCTCTAGTCAACATAATCTCACTGAAATACCTGGACTATTAAAAATAGTTCTATCTGGGGAGGAATGGTTTCAGGTGCCATTTGTACCTTCCATGAGCTCAGTGCCTAACCCTTTCAATCTAATCATAAATTTTATTAGTTATTTATGTCCATTAGAGCTAAGAATCAATTTTATTGTATTGATTTGCCAATTAAAATTCTGTATTTCCTTATTAATATCAAAATGCCCCTTTACATATTGTGATTGTGACTAATTTTTGGGGAAATTGAAATACAGTTTTATAGGATAGAAAGAAGATATTGTTATCCTGTGGGTTGGCTTGCATGTACAATTTCAATCACACTGGTTTCTGAGAGGCCAATCATCTGTAATTTAACAGAGATTGTACTGTTAGAGCCTTGTGCAGACTCCATTTCTTGCTTTTGAGGGTGCTTGTCTACTTGATAGAGAAAAGAAAAGAAAAGAAAAAGACATTACCTGTTCTGTTTCATAAATTCAAATGAGCAGATAATCCTGTTTGATTTTTTTTCCCCACTTTAGTGATGGGAGTCAGTCAAGGGTTTGATGGGAGAATGTCTAAGAGTGAGTAGATTCTACTGTTCCACAGCTCTGGACACCCAACTATATTTTTAAGCAACCAGCCAATGCAATCAAAAGCAAATCTTCTCCAACTGCAAATTTAGTCCGAACTTGGGTTTGGTAGCAATACAGTATGTTAAAACAGAAATGTGTCCCTGAAATTGGCCTGTAGTTTGGGCAACCATAATGCTGGTAGACATATTTCTGTTTCCTTTTCTTAACCCCTTTTCCCCCACTTCTTTCTTTCTTCTATTTTTGACTTTGTTTTGTTTTTGTAATAATAAGAAATTCATCTTGGCTCAAAACCCAAATGTGGGCTGTGATTAATGAAGTGTTTGAAGATGTGGTAGAAAGTTGGTCACAAACTCTTTATCCCCTTAACACCCTCCTGCTCTCTGCATGTCATTATTATCTTGACTAATTGTGCCATAGTATGCTTCCTGCACCATTCCAAACAAAAGACGTCGATTGAATTGGTTTGAGGAGATTAAGAGTTGAGCCTATTATTTGAGGTCCTCAAAAAATATATATTCTAAGTATATCTACTCTTTTATTTCTTCTTCCTTTCCCTATTAAACTACAGTTTATCTGTTCCTTTCCCTATTAAACTGTAGTTTAATAGGGAAAGGAACTATAGTTACATCTATAAACAGTTACCCTCAAAACCTTTAGAAAAGTTAAATCTGAAAAAAGGAAACTGCCTTAAAATAAGGGGGAAAATATAGTCCAGTTTAGGAGCTAAGAAAACGTGGAGAAGAAGAATTTGGGAGATCATCCCTTATGGATCAGAGGCCTCCATCACTTTCATTTTACCATCATTACTTTGAAATGACTTTACACCACCCTCACCCCAAATCAGAAATGCTGTGGAGACATTCTTTATAGGTGTGGATTTTTGTTTATAAAATTTATATTGTAATATGTTAGTTTGTAATAGTATGTATGCATATATCTGGTGTATGTATATATGCTTTTCTCCGTAACCATCTAAAAAGGTAATAGAAAAGGTAATATTTTAAACTGTTAGGTATGTATGAAGACTGTGATAATGAAGGAAAAGAAAAACTATTACTAATTCTAAATAATAACTATATATCAAGACAAGGAACCAAGAAGAGAAAAGATGGGTGGAGAGGACCATTAGAGAGATGGGAAAATAGAAAACTCACAATTGATATAGAGTTAGTCACCTGAAAGCGATAGTCCAGGCTCCTGGGATTATATTTTTCCATCACCATTATCTTCAGTGGAGCAGTTTTATGGTTCACTTTCCCCTGTGAATTCTGAGAAGAATACCCCTACCCATTCATCTATCAAGAAGGTCAGTAAAACTCTTAATTTAAAGGTAGCTGATGGGAGTGAGTGGGAGAGGACTCATTTTTCACTAGTCATCAAATTTAAGTAGTCAAGTGCCTTGGGAAAGATATTTTGTTCTTCCCCTTTTCTTTCCAGTCTCTTTTTTCATTATTGATATATCTAAAAAGGTAAAGAGGAAGAAACAAAACATGTTTTGGGAGCCACTGGCTGTCACTTTTGTCTGCAATTCATCTCTAAATAATCTTGGGGGTAATTGCCAGTTGTGGAGAAGTCTCCAGGAAACCTTAATTAGGACCCTGAACTCAAATCTCTACTGGAGTGCAGAAGTACACTTGTAGAACCTTCAAATCAGGAAGGGGCTGCCTTTCTAGTTTTTTGAAAAACATTTCACAATTTCTTGTGTGACACTAAACACTCCCCACTGAGGGTCTGAAGCAAGAACCAGTATGCTTTCCATAGAATATTACCATATTTGCTGTGTGATACAACGAAAGCCAGCACTCACATTCCAGTGTCATTGCAATGGAAGTTCACTTCACAAACCCCCTATATAAGTATAAAGACATTTTCACGTTAGACTTGTCTATTTTCTGCATGTATTGGTATTCTGTGCTTTCATATTGCATTTTTTTCTTTCCTTTTTATTATTTTTCCATAGGACAGAGTTCCAGAGAAAATAACTCTTCTTCCTGAGCATTTCACTTCATTTCTATACCTCTTCTTTTCATCACTCTTCTTTCACCTTCTGGGTAATCCATGTTTTTAGGTCAGTGGCTCTCACCTGCGGCTTTTGGCTAAAAAGATGAGAGTAGTTCAGTGTTGTTGCTACCTGTGAAGTGAATCATTTTTCATGTTCCCTCAAGTTTCAGCCAACATCTTAACTCTATGAAGCCTTATATCTGCTAGGAAACTACTTCTACACAAAAACTTTGCTAAAGGTCTCATTAGAAAATTCTAATCTGCCTTTCTTTATAAGTCCCTGTCAAAATTCTTGTGTTTCTTTTTATCATGCAGGTTATTAATAAGGTTTCTCCCATCCCTGTCTTATCTGAAGTCAGATTAATTACCAGACTCTGAAGATAAGCAGGAGAAATGGGTAACAACTCAACGACTCTACACGTAAGAAACTTCTGCAAGTAAGATGCAAAAACAATGAGCACATTCTGGATAACTAATGTCCATTCTCTTCCTTTTCCTCTTCTACTTCCTTCCAAGCAGGACTGTCTGATATCATGGCTTCTCAGGCAGCTAGAGATGACTATGTGACACAGTCCTGGCCAATTACATGAAAGTGGAAATCCTCTGGACCCCGCATCCAGTAAAGATTTTCAAAGCAAGAGACTCAGCCCTCCCTTTGCCACTTTGTCCTTCTTTTTATTCCTCACAGGAACAAAGACCCAAAGGCTAAAGGTTCAGCAGCCGTCTTGTGATCATGAAGATGAAATCCACAAACTAAGGAAGTCAGAGATGATACATATATCTATAGATTAATAACAGAAGAAAAAGATAGAGCCCTTATTTATTTAACCCATTATAAGTAGGATTTCCTGTCATTTATAACTAAACACTTTCCTTACTGGTATAAGAAATAGAATTAAGTATCAGCACTGTGAAGTGAAATATATATATATATATTTTAAATCCTGCTTAAGTTCATTTCAATGAGGAAAAATTATTTTCTTTAAGCAGTTTAGCAACCAGCAACGATTTAGGGGATGGTGTTCCATAAGGAACCCACCTTTCCTTGGGGCATACAACTCCCTGAGTTGAAGAAACATTTCTCACCCTGTCAAACCAATCTCCCTTTACCTCCAAGGCACTTAGTCTAACTATCATAGCAGAAAATTAAAACACATTCTCAGGGAGCAGATGTAGCTCAAGTAGAGCCCCTGCCCCATGTACGACATCCTCAGTTTGATCCCCTGTACCTCCTAAAAACAAAACAAACAAACAAATAAATGGGGAAAATAACAGAACTCTCATTGGAGAGCAGATATAGCTCAGTGGTTGTACGCTGCCTTCCAATGTACAAGGTCCTTGGTTCATTCCCTAGTATCTCCTAAAGAAAACCAACAAACCAAACAAACAAAAAACACATTCTCATTGACAAGCTTACCTTTTAGCCTTTTATGCCTCTATGCAGAGCCCTATAATGTGGTAATCACACATCTGAGTAGCCTTCTGGATAAGGCAGAGGGGTTTCTTAAAGAATGGCAATGTCAAAACTTCTCATGAAAAGAGTTTTTATTTTTAAGCACAAATAACAGATGCTTTAAATGTGTGTAATTTCTTTTTTAAGTAATAGCAAATTATAGTGGCCATTTCTTTAAAAGTTGACATTGTGTTTTACCTTGGTAACGTTCTTATTTTTGTTAAATAATAATAACTGTTTACTTCTTTTTCTTTATTAGAGTCTTCCCCCATCACCATCCTCTTCAACAAAAGAAGTTCAAGTTCATTTGCACTCTGAGCACATTACCAAACTTCTTTCAGGCTATCCCGATGGTATTTGTGTTTACTGACTATGTTGTCCTTTTCCAAAGAGAAGATCTAGTCTTTGTCTTCCAGAAGATAATCTTTGGGCCCTTGGAATATTATGCCTGATAGGAGTGTCTCTGTTTCCCTAGAGACCTTGGGTAATAACAAATCACCTAATGATATGATTTTGGGGGGGGGGGGTGGCAAACACATATAGTCTTGGGTTTAGGGCCTCCACAACCAAAAGACCAACAATGTCATTTAGGGTGGTAGCTTGGGTCACACAGTGTCAGTGAACCTGGGGACTGAAATCAATCATGTGGGCAATCAGGCCTCTGTGCTGAAACCCTCACAGACATTCTGGGCACTGAAGCTTGAATGTGGTTCCCTGGTTGGCAGCACTCCATACATATTGTGACACGAAGAAGAAAGTGTAACACATCCTGACCCCATAGGAGAGGTCAATCATAGCTCCACGTTTGGTACTTCTTCTCCTGGGCTCTGTCCTCTGTGTGTCTTCCCATTGACTGATTTTTATCTGTATCCTTTTTCCTTTCCTTGTAATAGACCATTATTGTGAGTCTAACAGCTTTCAGTGAGTTCTGTGAGTTCTTCTAGCAAATTATTGAAACTGACAGTGGTTTGGGGAAACTCCCAAACTTACAGTTGTTGCTAGAAGTGAGGGCAGACTTGAGGATCTTGCCCTCGACCTTGGTAGTTGGCCCTAAACTCCTCACGTTAACACATAACATGACCAATGCTGCTATCAGCCTGTTGGTCTGATACAAAAGTTAGTCTTCCACTCTTACAAATTCCTGTGAAATTCCAAAAATATTCTGTGTTAGTCATTACAGCTTTTGAAAAGATAGATCCAGGTTCCATTTCATTAAGTAGAACTTGTTTCATTCATATAAAATACTGTCTTTAACAGGAAATATGCCCTAGTGATCTCTTTACCCAGGTAAATCTCTCCAGAAATTAAATCAGGAGCTACTTTGCGAAGTTGAATGAGCTTCTGTATTCTCTTAAAATAAAATGTTAGTCAGATATTGCAGTTCAGGGTAATTCAGATCTTGATTCTGTCATAAATCTGAAAAACACAAAGCTTGCCAATTATTGACTGCCATAGGGGTGTTGAGGTAGCACTTGGCTACAGTTTGCCTTGAACTCATTAGCATTTATTCAAAGTGAATGTGAGTTGTTAAATAAAACTAAGGGGTCATATAAAACTACTTAAGACATTTTTCAAATGCTGCCATGCTTTAGAGGAGTAGACACATACAATTAATATGCTATTTACAAAATTTGCCTTATCTAGTCACTAAAGCAAGTGTCGTGAGGACCTGATCAGGCAAGGTTTTGCTTCCTTTCATCTATATATTAATGCATGTTTTGTCCAACAGTTCCTAATTGACACTATAGCCTCTACAGACATTAGGTGGATGTGTTTAATTTTACGTGACCTCCTTGGATGTGGCTATCAATAAGATGCAGCAGTTATTTCCTCTGGATTTTCACATCAATCTCCCACTCACTGCTCCTGCTCTTGTACTGCCCCTCATACCTTGAAGACGGATAGAGTCCCATGCCCTGCTTGCTGCCCTCTTGCTTCAGCCCCTCTACTCCAGTTCTCTTTGCACTCTGCCACCTTCTAGAACTTTGTTTCCAACATGTGTTCAACCTACTAATATAGTATCTACATCTCAGTGTCTACAGATATATTTCCAATTCCTTGAATTTGAACTTGGTCCTTCCCCATCTAATCCCAATCTACATTCGCACTGCAGGTTTTTTTTTTGGTTTTGTTTCTGTTTTTTTTGTTTTTTGTGTTTTGTGTTTTTTTGCGTGTTTTTGTATTCTGCTTCCAAGCCTTTATTCACAATTCCTTCTTTCTTCTCAGTTTTCAAAATTCTTCTTGTGCTTTCCAGATAAGAACATCCTAGACACTCTCCAAATCTTTGCCCTGGACCCTCCTCCTCCTCTTTGAAATCTATTCTGCCCTTTTTGATTCAGAACAATAGCATTCACGTTTAAACTCACATTACAATCATTATCTGGGAGGGAATTGGGGTTACGAGTAGGGTTTTCATGGTGAGACTGATTCAAGTCCTATGTTTTTCACTTGATGTGACCCTGGAAAGTTTCTTTTCCTCTGCTTTAAATGGGAATAATAACCATTATAACAACAACATTAATGACATGCAAGTAGTGTTCTTAGAACATGTGCTATAAGGGGAAAATCAATAAATGGTAGCTATGGTTTAGTTGTATATATTTTTTTACTTCTCTACGTTGGTTACATTTATCTGTGGATATTTTCTCTCTTCATCTAGTTGGCTCACTGAAGGCAAGGCCTCCTTCCTGATATTTCTCTGTGTCCCCAGTAG
>PVKH010006350.1:0-21140 GCA_004027955.1 Chaetophractus vellerosus
CGTTCTAATGATGGGATTAATCTTGGCAGGCTGTGTTTAGGGACACTCCACCTATTGCTTAGAAATAAGGATGAGTTATAGATGGACTTCCTTCTCAGTTTCTTTATGGCTTCTAGATTTTGAAACTGTTTCTGAACTTCATACTAAAAAGGTATAAATGCAACCATGAGGGGGTGGTGGCTATTTACAGTGGGCCATATTCAAAAGAAGTCAGGCTGGATGTTGTGGAGACGCAGAGGACATTTATTGAGGCAGGAGTTCAGTTCCCTCCCTCCTCAGATGGGGAGACGGAGGCCCACAGACACACTCATGGATCAGGCCACCAATGTCAGTGGGCAGGACAAAGTCACAAGAGCCAGTGTGGGGGTGGTGATGAGTGGGTCCTGAGTCCTGGTGCTGCTTCTTACTGGTTGTGTGGCTTCAGGCAAGCTACCAGCCCTCTGCATTCTCTGCTTCCTCATCTGTAAACAGGGATCAAGGGTAGTGCCTACCTCTCACGGTTGCTGTAGGGCAGGGGTTCTGAACCTTTTTAGTTCCACGGACCTCTTTGCCCATCAGGAGAAAACCACGGACCCCTTACTAAGTCCATACTATACTGTGTATTATTTAATAAATATATCCCACCCATACCAATACATCCCCACAAGAAAAATGTTTTTTTGAATTTCAATTCAAGCTCATGGGCCCCTGGTTAAGAACCCCTGCGTAAGGTTTAAATGCATTTATATGGACAATGCCCTCAGAGAAGGGTCTGGCCCAAGGCAGCCTCAAGCAAGTGTTAGCTTTTATGATTATCAGTGGCTGCTTTTCCAGTCCCTGTTTTAAGGCCCCTCGCAGAGACTGTCCAGTGAAGTTAGTGTCAGACTCAGGTTGCAGAGGTGAGTGGAAGGTTGGTCTGATGCCATTCACTGTAGCTCCACAAAGTCTTCCTGAGCATCTACTACATGCCAGGTGCTCTGCAAGGCACCGGTTGTGCCAATATATATGAGAAAAAGGCCCCGTTCCTAAGGAGCCATTGGAAGATCAGAGGACGTGACTTCTAGAGACAGGTCTCTCCCATGCCAGCCACATGACCTCCAGCAAGCTGCTTTCACCTCTGTGCATCTCCATTTCCTTCTCTGTCAAACAGAGAGCGTGATTCCTCAGGATTCTAACAAGGATCCGATGAAATAAATGTGTGCAGAGGGTCTTTTACTACAGATAAAATGCTGCTGCTGCTAAGGTGAAGGAATTCTGGGAGGGAAGTGGCCACTCACCCATGTGTAGCTCTGAGACCAGACGACAGAGACCAAGCCAGGCAAAACACAATTGCAGTGGGTGCTCAAGTGCCTCCCTAGGCAATGCCACAGCAGGGCCCATAAGTCAGGAGAACCTGGGTCTGAAACCTAGCAGTGTGACCGCGCAGGTTATTTAACACCTCTGTGCCTCAGTTTCATAAGCTCAAAACTCAGAATCAGAATAGCTCCCTCATAGGATGATTGCAAGGAGGATGAAATAAACATGTGATG
This sequence comes from Chaetophractus vellerosus, assembly GCA_004027955.1. Taxonomy (NCBI): domain Eukaryota; kingdom Metazoa; phylum Chordata; class Mammalia; order Cingulata; family Chlamyphoridae; genus Chaetophractus; species Chaetophractus vellerosus. The sequence goes on from PVKH010006350.1 coordinate 1,509, forward strand.
TGCTTACAACAACGTCATAGAATGCTTCCTGTTAAGTGTTGGCTGTGCTTGGGTGAAGTTGCCACATTCCGGGGTGCAGCCTTTGTCAGGGCCCCTAAGTGGCTTCTGTTCAAGTGTATAGATGAGAATTCCAATTCAGGGATGGACTTGGCTTCTCCTGGGGACTGGAATCTTATGGCAGGCCCATCAGTTCCCTGTAGGTGAGCTCCCCAAGGAAACCAAGTGGACCCAGCTTGTTGCCTGGTAGGCACAGTCTACACTTAGAAGAGGTATTGAGTATAGTCAAAGCAGTTCTGCATGTACTTACCTCATTACTTATGCCGGGGGCACTGTGTCCTGTTGACCGAAGCATCCATCTACACATGACACCTGCACCAGGGTCTGAGCAGGGCTGTCTTAGTCAGGACACTTCTCCTGCTGTACAATGCCAACTTCCAATACTCTGTTCTCAGCTTCCTGCTGAGTTACCTGCCTTATTTCTTTATGTAAGTTCAACCCCTTGAGTTTGCTTGCTCCTAGAGAGCTCTTCCTGTGTCTGGACTAAGACATGGCCTGGCATTGGGGATAGCCCTTATCTACCTGATGTCACCTCTGTTATAGTGACTTGCTCTAGTTCAGCTATGTGTAGCCCACACATTGTTTATCTGCCTGCCTGCCAGGCTCCTGCTTTCATGGAGACATGAGATGGTCTTGGTATTCCTGATTTATGCAAGTGCATAGGACGTACAAGCCCCTAGAGGAAGATCCTGTTTAGAAACTGGCCTTTGTGAAGGGGCCTCTGAGTGCCATAGGAGGGTTCATCCCTTCCTGTAAGAAGGAGCCCTTGGTGTAGCAGGGATCTGTGTCTGTTTTGTTCACTGATGTATCTCAAGTGCTAGAACAGTGCCTGGCACATAGTAGGTGCTCAGTCATATCTGTTGAATGAGTCAAAGCTGCTTCTCAAGAGAGCATCTTGTTCACTCAGGATCATTTCTTTGGTTGCCCATAGAAGACAGCATCGTCCTGGTTTCCTTCTGTGTAAATTATTTTTACCTGCAGAAGGAGCATGCTTGCCCTGCTCTGGTTTTGCTCTTAGGGTTTGTGATTTCATTCTCACTTAGGTCCTCATGGCCTCTTCCCACACAGCCTATTGACCTTAGGACCCTGGGTCAGAGCACAGGTCTGATCCTGCCATTTCCCAGTTCCAAAGCCTTAGATGACTCCCCATTGCTTCTGAAATTAAGTGCAAATTTCTCACATTGGAATTCAAGGCCTTGGATCTGCACCTGACCTAGCCCTCCAAATTCAACCTCCACTTGTTCCCCACAAGTGCTTTTGGTTGCATTTTAATTGCATTGCTCAATGCTTTCCAAACTTCTCTCCCAAGGGTTTCTGGCTTCATCCCTTTCCTCGTGTGGTTCCCACTGTTTGGAATAACTTCCCCAACAAAATGAAGTTCAAGGTGAGTTTTGAAAGCAGTGAGTGATTTCTCTGCCTATTGGAAACACTTAGAGCTTTTAAGACCCATCTTGAACATCATTTGTCCATAAAATCAATCTAGATGAGCACTCACCCTTCTCTTATCCTCTAGCTTGCATATCTGTACCTCTCCTTTGTTTTTCTCTTCTTTTCCATTGTTTCTGAATTCTCTTACTCACGTCTACTCATGTATGACTGAAAATTCTTTGAGGATAAGGACCTGGTCTTAGTAATTTCTGTTTTCTTTCCAGTGCCTGAAAGACACAATGGTACATTGTCAGGAAACAAATGAGTTGTAGTACAATTGCTACATAAAGTAGCTGTTCTGTAAATATAGGTGCTACCTTTGCACTGTATGATCTTTTCTTCTAATTTTTTGGGGGGTTGCACAGACCTAATAAAAGGAATGATATTTTTTCTCATTAACAAAAATATATTTTAAGTATCATTTGCATAAGCTGCTGGTTCAGAAAGCAAGTGCATCTCAGCTTGCTTTAAACATGCAACAATTCTTACTCCATCTGACTCCCTAGAATCTAAAACTGCTAGTGCTTGCAAGTTAATGTCACCACGGCCATTCTCTACACATTGATCATTCAAATGGAACTTACACAAGGACTTTGTCGCAGATCTACGAAACCAAACATGAATTTCTCGGTCCTGTCCAACCAATCCTGATTTAGGGGAAAAAGATAGAGGTTGGGACATTTGTTCAAACAATTTGATTAGCTAACACACATTTTATAGTACCTGAACGGTTGTTGAAAAGGAGTTCGTTTCTTATCACTAGAGGTTGCATTCTTGAAGCTGTAAACTAAACTAGTTAGTTAGCATGTCTTTATATTTTCCCATGCCTATGGATATACCTATTTCTAGACATGTTTTCAGGATGCATTTGGGGGGGTTGTGATTAAAGGACATTTTTGGTATGGTAGAGGGGCTGATTCTCTTGTCAATGACTTGAAAAAAAGAATAAAATCTATTTTACACCAGCTGAATGTCTCTAATTGGGTCTTGAAAACCAAACAATTCCCTTCAAGACAGCTGGGGCTTTGGGTAGCCCCAAACCAATTAACTCAAATTATATAATTTTCTTCCCACCCCACCCCCAAAGCTTGACTTGCTTATTTAGTAAAGAGGAGGATTAGCGCAAGCACTAAGGAGCCCATTCTCTGGCTGCCTTGCACAATATGCTGAACTTAGTTCTGGGCCAGCCGAAGGCATCCTGGCTGGGAAGAAAGGAATAAGGGAAGCTAAAGTCAAGCAGTCTCCTTGGTATGAGTCTCCCCTTTCTTGGGATACAATGCAGTTCAGCATAAATATATTACTGGATTATCAGGCAGCAAAAAGCATCCTAGCTTTTAAATGGAAACAAGCACTCTTTAGTATGTCCAAACCTCTGAAAATGTGCAGGAGGTAATTAAGGCAACAAACTCATGAGGTGATCAGAGAAGACCAGAGAAATTTGAACAGTTATGGAGGAATCTGAATAGGCGTCTGTGTGCATGTGTGTGTGCGTTTAAAGCCGTAAGTAGCTATACTACAGAGGGATTTCATGTTTCTTCTATTTCCAAATTAAGTCTGGGCTAAGCATTGGGCAAATGATAAAATTACGTAACATTCCAAAGGTAAAGTCTCCAAATTAAAAAAAAAATAATTAAAAAAATGGAATTAGGCTCTACATTACAACTATATCACAAATAGCCTTAGTAAACTTTGTTACAGTACAGCTTACATTTTCTCTATTTTATAATTATGTTTTTTGATCCTTGGAACAAGATACAAAAATTTCTAATTTGATCATTATGAAATATAAATGAATTTAAAATAGTTTATTTCTAATAGAAGGCTAATTAATGGCATCTTGAGGTTGGCAGATTCTTCAGGGAGACCCTGCCTGATATCTCTTGGTCTCTGAAATCCTAACTTCTAAGTACTGACCTTTTACGTGCCAAAAAAGAGAGGACCATTAGTAGAGCTCCCTGATTGTCTCTCTTCTTTTCTAAGCTTATAAAATATGTCATTGAACTTACCTGCATATTTTCTCATCCCATCCTTCTAAGAGGACCTCCCTCTGTATACCGTTGGCTCCCTCAACTACTGTGATGGAGTGGTTTCATGTAAAAGGCTTCCCTGGTATTTTAGGTACTAGGAGTTGCCTACTCAATTTGACTTTTTGTTCATCTGTCTGTCAAAAAGGGAAGTCTAATGTAGTGGTTTGAAGTTGTATGTATTCCAGAAAACCATATCCTTAAATTTAATCTGTTCCTGCGCGTATAAACCCAATGTAAGTAGGACCTTTTGATGAGGCTATTTCAGTAGAGGTGTGACCCACCTCAATTAGGAAGTTACTTAATTCTATCACTGGAGTCCTTTATAAACAGAATGAATTCAGACATAAGAGAGAAAGCCACAGGAAGCAAGAAGCTGAAACAGAACCCGGAAGAGAAGGGAGAGACCAGGAGATGCTGCCATGTGCCTTGCCATGTGACAAGCTAAGAACCAAGGGTCACCAGCAGCCAGCCCCAGAACACAACAGTCTTGGAAGAAAGCATTGCCTTAATACCTTGATTTGAACATTTTCATAGTCTCAAAACTGTAAGCTAATAAATTCCCATTGTTTAAGCCAACCTATTTATGGATTTGTTTCCTCTGCCTAGGAAGCTGAAACGTCGAGTGAAATTAAAGTTCTCTAGGATGTCACAAGACCATTTCCTAAAGCTCCCACAGATGAAGTAGCATTTTGTCTTCTATTGATGCCACCAACCCTCTAGAATTTTCTGGAATCTTTACTTTCAGAAGCTACAGACCATCAGGGTAATACTCAGAGCTGGAGAACCACAGTCCTTGGCCCTTTAGTCCACTGTATCTCTGACTAGGGCTTAGGCCTTCTTGGGGTGGTCTCTGTCTTTGGAGAGATGGGCTCTTAAATTCAGGGGCCATAGCCCCAGGAAAGTCCTGGAGTCCTATGAGAACTATTCACTAACCTTCAGGTAAAACCAAGATTAGGGATACCAAACAAAGTAAAGATAAAAGATCAAATACTGAGAGGAGCATTGGAAACTTTTCAGTCCATTCCTTCATTTTAAAGATGGAGCCATGGCAGCCCAAGAAGAAAGGTGACTTGTTCAAGGCCATATGGTGACTTAGTGACACAGCCTCACCAGAACTAAGTTCCTTTAACTCGTATCTACCCTTATAGTTGAAGAGCAGCCCCTTACTATCAATGCCAATCACATCTTAATCATAGAAGCATCTCACTTATTTTTCTGACTTTGTACATTAATAATGACAGGGCAATCCTATGATTTATGGGATGAGGTTCCCCCTATTGCACTTGGCTGGACAAATTTGGCATCGCAGGTTCAGGGTCCAAGACAGAAAAGCAGATAGGGCCTTATAAGTGTTACTCCTTTTCCTTGGATGTATATCTGAAAGATGCATTAATTGACATAACATCTACTTCCATCTCTGAGACTTAAAACTGGTTCTCCACTTTGGGTTTGTCACCAAAATCAAAGCACCACAATGGTTTATTTTGAAAGTGTCCTGAAAAGGATAATGTTGACCACTCCTCTCCTTGGCTTTGCCTCCATGTGCTATGTGTAATGAGCCAGAGAGAATCAATTGGACACTGCATTTTGAAGATAAGGATTGGGATTTTACTTCTGGGTAACCTGGTGACCCCAATCAATCTCTGTCTTACAAACCCTCTGAAGATTTGATGCTCCAGTCCGCAATTAAGTCCCAACTTCCAAGAATGGCAACAGATGTTGCAATCCAAACACCTTTATTAACTATTTATCTTCAGATGTGTATCAATGATCTCTTGGCCAACAGAAACAGCAGACTGCTCCTTAAATGGCAAATCACATTCTTTCACCTTTAAGCTATTTTACTCTGGGGATTACTTTGAGAAGATAAAGGGGGCTACATTAAGAAGGTAGCCAATGATATTTAATTGCCTAAAAATTTTGCCTGTTCTAAAAGTAGTTGTCACTTACCCAGTAAAATTGCTGTTATTAAGCTGTATACCCCTAGTATACAAACATCAGGTGGTATATAGGTAGGCAGAAAGCAGAAGTGAAGATTTTGATGTTTGGTTTTCTTTTCTCTTACAAAACATGTTGATTATATTCCTTTTGCCAGACTTTCTCCCTGTTTGAACCAGGGCTTTAATAACATAAAGAATGATCCTTGCCACCAACCTGCCTTACAAGAATATCATGAGGATTAAGGATGATAAAAGATGGTAGAGTACTTTGAACCCTGAGAATGAAATATAAGACCCAAATAGTTTAAGCAAGACTCTGCATAATCCTATGTAATTGATTGTAATTGTTCTATAGCTGAACTCTTGCCTGGAGTTTATTGAGATTATTTCATAGAGAGGAAAATATGCTATTGTGGGATCAAGAAGGCTTCCTTTCCCTTGATTTAACTGACTGACTAAATTCCTCTCACACAGGTAGGTGGAGAGAGAAGTCCCATCAGTCTTTAGGCAGGGGTGAATTTACAGGGGGTCTAATGAAGTTTAAGCTTCTCGTCAGCACAGCCCCTTCTAAGGTGTCCTCATTGTCATTTGTCTTTGTAAAATTTGCATAAACCAGCTATTCAAACCAGAATTGGTTAAGAACACTGTCTATTTCCATTAGGATTTCCCTTCCATCATACTCCCCTAATGCCATCAGGTGGTGTCAAAGTGCCCCAGAACAATTGTGCAGTTAAACGGATGTTGAATTGGGGGTTCTTTAGCTTGGGCTTAGTGGGTATTCAGGTTGTTTGCTGTCCCTTCTGTGTACAATTACATTATTTCTAGACTTTCTGATGCAGGAATGACTTTCAGAAACACTATCACCAGTGCACCAATTCACCTGCTGTCATGACACAGACTTGTTGGCCAAAGGCCACATTGAGAGTTAAACCATGGTGCCTGGCACTGCAGGTTTGTAGGTAATGAGAGAGAAATGAGGTTTGCAAGGTCTGGAGCTTGTGTTGGTTTGAGTCTTTTATGTGTAACCCAGAAGATTATGTTCTTAAATTGAACCTATTGTGAACCTTTAATTAGATTACATCAGTCAAGGGCCATTTGATTAGATTGCTCCAGTAGGTCATAGCCCAGGGTGGGTCGTAATCCTTTTACTGGAGTTCTTTATAAATGGGAGAAACATGCAGAGATGAACAGAAGAACCCAGAGGCTGGAATCAGTGGAACACAGAGGTTGGGAGGCACCCACTTTAGCCTGAAGCTGAAAGAGAGGAGACCTGGAGGAGAAGGGAGAGATGAGCCATGTGCCTGATTGCCCACAGCTGAGCTCAGGGAGAAAGTGAGCCTAGTGGAGAAGGCAGAGACCAGCCACCACTGTGGCAGGAGTCCAGATCACCAGCAGCCGACCTTCAGTGAGACAGCATCTCTGATGATGCCTTGATTTAGACATTTTCACAGCCGCAGACCTGTACGCTTTTAACTAATAAATTCCCATTATAAAAGCCAACCCATTCCTGGAATATTGCTCCCAGCAGCTTTTAGCCAACTAATACAGGGCTAAAAGCCAGTTTGTGGAAAACGTGTCTAAATGTCACATGTATACAATTTTAAGTGGAGGGTTTGGTTTCACAATTCCTGGTGAGGAAAATACTTATTAAAGTAGTATTTATAATTATAAATGCACCACACATTTTTTGTTTTTCAATAGGAACTGTGTAGTAAAGAATTTATCAGAATTCCTGTGCTTGTAGACACAGACCTATATAAGCACTACAAAAGTAAGTACATTGAGTAAGAAATTATGAGCTTTATGTACCCCAACTTTCAATAATAAAGAAGTCAACTTCGGTCAACAATGCTAGCAGAGAGACTGAATTATCTTTTTATTTTCTCTATTGAAAATAATATACAGATATACCTTGTTTTACTGAATTTCTCTTTATTGTGCTTTGCAGATGTGTTTTTTTGTTTTGTTTTTTTTTTTACAAATTGAAGTTCTGCGTTGAGCAAGTCTATTGCTATTTTTCCAACAGCATGTGCCCACTTCAAGTCTCTGTGTCACATATTGGTACTTCTAGCAACATTTCAAACTTTTTCATTATTATTAGATCTGTTATGGTGATCTGTGGTCAGTGATCTTTGAGGTCTGGGGTGCCATGAAATGCTCCCATATAAGATGGAGAATTTAATTGAAAAATGTTGTGTGGGTACAGACTGCAGCACCAACCAACCATTCCCCCATCTCTCCCCCTCTCCTCAGGCCTCCCCATTCCCTGAGACACAACAATATTGAAATTAGACCAGTTAAAAACCCTACAATGGCTTCTAAGTGTTCAAGTGAATGGAAGACTCTAACATCTCTCACTTTAAATCAAAAGCTAGAAATGGTTAAGCTTAGTGACAAAGGCTTGTCAGAAGTTGAGATAGGCTGAATCTAGACCTCTTGGGCCAAACATTAGCTCTAAGTTGTGAAAGCAAAGGAAAAGTGAAGGAAATTAAAAGTGCCACTCCAGTGAACACATGAATGATAAGAAAGTGAAACAGCCTTATTGCTGATATGGAGAAAGTTTTAGTGCTCTAGATAGAAGATCAACCCAGGTACAACATTTCCTTACACCAAAGCCTGACCAGAGCAAGGCCCTAACTCTCTTCAAGTCTAGGAAGATTGAGTGAAATGAGGAAGCTACAGAAGAAAGATTTGAAGCCAGCAGAGGTTGGTTCATGAGATTTAAGGAAAAATGCCATCTCTGTAATGTAAAAGTACAAGGTGAAGCAGCAAGTGCTGATGGAGAAGCTGCAGCAAGTTCTCCAGAAGCTCGAGCTAAGATAATTGATGATGGTCGCTATACCAAACAACAGATTTTCAACATAGATGAAATAGTTGTCTGGAGGAAGATTCCATCTAGGACTTTCATAGCTGGAGAGGAGAAGTCAGTGCCTGGCTTCAAAGCTACAAATGATAGGATGACTCTCTTATTAGGGCTAATGCAGCTGATGAATTTAAGCTGCAGCTTAAATGAAATGCTAATATGTCGTTCTGAAAATCCTAGAACCCTTAAGAATGGTGCTAAATCTACTCGGCCTGGGCTTTATAAATGGAACAACAAAGCCTGGATGGCAGCACATCTGTTTACAGCATGGTTTGTTGAATATTAAAAACCCATTGTTGAGATCTACTGCTCAGAAAAAAAGATTCCTTTTGAAATATTACTGTTCATTGACAATCTACCTGGTCACCGAAGCACTCTGATGGAGATGTGCAAAGAAATGAATGTTGTTTTCATGCCTGCTAATACAATATCCATTGTACTACTCATGGATCAAGGAGTCATTTGAACTTTAAAGCCTTATTATTTAAGAAATTCATTTTGTAAGGCTACAGCTTCCATAGATAGTGATTCTACTGATGGATCTGGGCAAAAGAAATTGAAAACCTTCAGGAAAGAATTCACCATTCTAGATGCCACTAAGGACATTTGTGATTCATGGAAGGAGATCAAAATATCAACATGAACAGGTGTTCGGAAGAAGCTGATTCCAACCCCCCTGGATGATTTTGGGGGATTCAAGATTCCAATGGAAGAAGTAACTGCAGACACAGTAGAAATAACAAGAGAATTAGAATTAGAAGTGGAGCCTGAAGATATGACTGAATTGTTGCAGTCCCATGATAAAGCTTGAACTGACAAGGAGTTGCTTCTTATGGATGAACAAAGAAAGTGGCTTCTTGAGATGGAATCGACTCCTGGTGAAGACACTGTGAACAGCGTTGAAATGACAGCAAAGGACTTAGACTGTTACATAAATTTAGTTGATAAACAGTGGCAGGGTTTGAGATGATTGACTCCAATTTTGGAAGACGTTCTATTGTGGGTAAAATGCTATCAAATAGCATCGCATGCTACAGTTAAATCTTTAGTGACCGGAAGAGTCAATCAATATGCAAAAGTTCATTGTTTTCTTTTAAGAAATTGCCAAAGTCATCCCAGCTTCAGAAACCACCACTCTGATCAGTCAGCTGCTGTCCACATTGAGGCAAGACCCTCTGATGATGGTAAGCACTTTTTAGTAATAAAGTATTTTTAATTGTTATGTATATTGATTTTTATTTATTGATTTTATTTATTTATTTATTTATTATACATCCCCCCCTTCTGCTTGTTGTTCATTTTTTTCTCTGCGTTCCTCTGTGTCTGCTTGTCTTCCCCCGCTGGGGGGACCCACCGAGTCAGCTCACCGGTGCGCTGGCCCGCCTGCCCGCAGGGGCTCGCCTTTTTGCCCGCGGGGGCTGGCCTTTGCCCGCAGCGGCGTGCCCCGCCTGAGTTGGCTTGCCTTCTCCAGGCGGTCTGCCCTCTCAAGGAGGCCCGGGGACCAAACCCGGGGCCTCTCATGTGGCAAACCGGTGCCCCACCAACTGGGCTACAGCCGGCCTCCCTATATGGATTTTCAAAGACATAATGCGATGGCACACTTTATAGACTACAGTATAGTGTAAACATACCAAATAATTCCTGTGACTCGCTTTAGTTTGATGCTCTGGAACCAAACCGGCAATATCTCCGAGGTTTGCCTGTAACAAGATCATAATATAAAGAAGCAATCAAAAAGTAGTCAGTGAAAAATGTAAGTAAAAAAAGTACTACAGAGGTGAATCAATCAGTTGCATTATTTTTTGGATTATGAGATGTTTATTGTATTTGCCAGCTTTCTAAATAAGTGTCTGTATTTGTACCTAATTATATATGTCTAATCTTTTTTTAATCCTTTTTCGCAAAAGAAAAAAAAGTCCCTCAAAAGTCTATGTGTTTTAACACCCACATAACTTGGACCCACCTCTGGCGAGTGTCAGGCAACAAAGTGTATTCCTTCATCAAACATAATTTGATTCGGATGGGACCTTGGTGACCAGCTATATTTGGATTTTTTGTCTCCCTCTGCTTCTGTCCCACTACATCTAAGGCAATCAGGCTTTGAACTGCCTATGATCCCAGAGACAGTCTATACATGGCAGAAATTGGACAAATCTTTGCATTAAGAAGAATGCACAGGGGAGCGGATGTGGCTCAGGTAGTTGAGTGCCTGCTTCCCACATAGAAAGTCCTGGGTTCAGTGCCTCCTTAAAAACAAAATAAAAAAAAAAAACAAACAACAAGTAAACAAACAAAAAAACCAACACAGGGGAGCTGGTGTAGCTCAATGGTTGAGTGCTGGCTTACCACACCTTAGACCTTGGACCTCAAAAAAAAAACTGAATGCATGCTGGGACTTGCTGGTCAGAGAGACCCATGCCAAAGGGACTGGACAAGAAGCTAAGAGGAGATCTGGGTCCCACTGGCTCACGTGTGACCTTGGATAATATACTTCCCTCTTTGGGCCTTGGTGTCCACACTGTGTAGGCCTAGTAGAGTTGCCTTTATATATTGGCTAGTTAGGGAAGGACTCTGCAGTGGGTTAAATTGTGTCCTCCCAAAAGATATGTTGAAGTCCTAAGCTCTGGTACCTGTGAATGTGACCTTATTTGGAAAAAGGGTCTTTGCAGATGGAATCAAGTTAAGATAATGTCATACTGGATTAGGGTGGACCTTAATCCCATGACTGGTGTCCTTATAGGAAGAGGGAAATTTGGACACATGGACAAAGGCGAGATGGGGGAAGAAAGCCATGTGATGACGGAGGCTGAGATCGAGCTATGTGTCTACAAACCCAGGGATGCCAAGGACTCCAGCAACCACCAGAAGCTGGGAGAGAAGCATGGGATCGATTTTTCTCACAGCCTCCAGAAGGAGCCAACCTTGCTGACACACCTTTCCTTCAGTCTTTGGGCCTCCTGAACTGTGAGTGTAGATTTCTGTTCTTTTAAGCCTTGTTAAGGCAGCCCTAAGAGCCTTAACACAGCCGCCAGGAGAAAGTGGCCCCTGAGCAGGGGCCTAAAGGAAGTAAGAGTGTGAGTCACGTGGCTGGTCATCCAGGGCGAGTGCTTTGTACAAAGTGGCAGCAGCCGCTCGCAAGGCAGGAGCGTGCCTGCATCCCGGAGGAACAGCAGGGAGGCCAGCATGCTCAGGTGGAGGGAGCGGGAGCAGAGACGAGGGATGAGGTAAGAGAGCAAGTGTGGGCCATGTGAGGCGGCTTACTCCCAGGAGATTGGGAGCCACTGGAGCTGATGAACACTGCAGTGACAACTATCGCTCCTGCGGCTGCGTGGGGAATAGTCTGTAGGAAGTGATGCCAGAGAGCAGACGAGAGGCTATGCAGTCGTCCAGGATGGCCCCTGCAGGGGCTGATGGGCAGGGTGCCCACAATCACCTCCCATACGAGGTGTGAAGTCACAGGTGGCTTAGGAAGGTAGTGCTGGCATTTAGCTGCCTTGAAGAATGGGTCAGGCATGATCAAGTAGAGAGAGTGGGGAGAGCGAATACCAATTTTGTAGAGAAAATGGCACGAGCAAAGATACATGTGAGAAAAACAAAGAGCGTTTGTGGAGAGGGTGCTGTGAAGGGATTGGAGTGAGGGTTTTAGGCCCCATGAGTTTGGGCAAGCTGCTCCACCTCCCGCCCCTCAGATTCTGCACCAGTACCTTGTAGAGGTATTGCGTGCGAAGAGACGCTGCCTGCGTGGTGCTTTGCACGGTGCACAGAGCACTTGGTAAAAGGTAGTGTGTTCACTAGTATGACTACAACTGAACATCAACATGTTCAGTGACACTAAAGCAAAGGAATGTGACTGGGGACCTACAGTAGGACATCAGGCTGGAAAGGCAAGTGGAGCCCTGGCAGTGAAAGCCTCGAATGCCACGCTAAGGAAACAAGCAGAAGGACTGCTACCCAGTCTCTCCAGGTAGAGTTTCCCATACTTGCCTGATTATAATAATCACCTTTTTGAAAATAAGGTTCCCCAGGTCCTACTCTGGGATAGGGCACAGAGACCTGAATTTAAGCAAGAGTCCCAGGTGATTAAGAAACTCTCTCTCTCTCTCTCTCTCTCTCTGCCTCCTATGTGAGGATTGAAAAATGCATTGACTTTAACTGCTGAGGTGTTGAAATTGATTCTTCCATAAAAGCAACAAAAGCTTAGGGCTCCAGTTGTTCTCACAAAAAGGCGATGGGGGTGGGGGGCACTTACTGGAGAGAGAAAGGCCAGGGCTGATGGAGCCTGTGAGGACCTTTAGAGGAGCCAGCATTCCCCGGGCAAGGCGGTGCAGGGCAGTGGCCAGAGCACAGGTTCTCCGTCCGGCTTCACCACCACAAGTCTCTGTGTGCCCTTGGGTGATTCCTGCCTCTTCGGTAAGCAGGAGCTTTATCCTCTATTAAAAAAAAAAAAGTCAACAGGGCTGAGTTGGACAAACTCTAAAGTCCCTTCCATTTTCAAGTTTATCTATTTATCAAACAGCCTAATCTTTGCAAAAGCTCTTGCAACGGCTACAGCCTGGAGACAATCTTTGCAAACCATGCAGTCAGACTCAAGGCTTTTGGGGTTACACAAAGGGCACTAAATACTCCTCCCATCAAGATAAGAGAAGGAACTTGTTGAAGGGCCTTTCTCCCTGGTTGCTCATAAATGCACCTCAGTACACACAGATCTAAGAGCGCAGGGACTTGTCTGATTTAACCCTTATCGTGCTGCAACATGTGGTTGGTGGCGGAAGTGGAAGCAGTTAGATGCCGGCAGATTATGCCTCTGGCTTCCTGGCTCTAGGATAGTGCTCAGCTGTCCCCTTGCTTGAAACAAACGAATTAGGGTCTAGTGCCATTAATTGAAGGTCTCATGGTTCTGTGGTGCAAAAAGTAAAGAAAATAAATGCCTTTAAATTTGGATATAGCATTTATGCAACCCAAGCTTCAGTTTCTTCATCTTAACAATGAGAGCAGGTGGGTAAATTATCTCTAAAGTGGACGGGATTATCTTCAGTTCTAAGGATTTTGGTTCTGTGGTGGCATACTTTAGTTTCTTAATTGCTCTCAAAAGGCTGTGGTTTAGACTTGTTAATTCAGGATTCTGATGGCCTAACTTTTACTGAGTCCATTTCTTTCCTCTACCATGTCATATAGGATGCTCTGACTTTCAGGATGAGTTTAAAAATAGTAATTTCATCATAAGTGAAAAGCTGGCTTCCTATTTCTTCTCTCTATTAAAGCTATCTTTACATTTTTAGGCAAATAGTGCTAACAGTGACTTCATTAGGTGTTAAGCTAAATGTGCTCATTTAGTTTCCATTTAAGGAATCACAATGATTTCTTGATGTATTTTCTAAAGTAAGAGGCTATAATCACTTAGTAATTTATTTTCTCATGTCCAGATCCAGGGGAGTGGAGATAATTTGTGAGAGGAAAGAAATATAAAAATTTCAGGAAAACAGCACACTAAAGCTATGGCAGGAGGAGGGGGGCACTGAGAAGAGTTAAGGCACAGCATTTTTATGAAAAATCCCTAAGGCTTTGAGATAGGTGGAAGTTAGGTCCAGGACTCGAGTTGCTTCTGTCTGTTCCTGCCTCCTGTGGCAGTTCCTTCCACTGTTGCTTTTCCCATACGGAGCTCCCCGTGTCCTGGGGAAGACACGGTCTCCTCACAGGACCAGCACCTGCCAGCAGGAAAGAGCGTCCTTCTCCACAGGTGCCTGCTTCTGGGCCTCTGAGCCTGTGGACCTGGCCTAGGGGCTTCCAGGGGACTCCCCTACTTCAGGGTAAAGCAGGGCCAGGGAGAACAGGGGAGTGGGGTCCTGAATATAGCTTCCGTTTCCTTTCCCCCACAACACACTGTGTCCTGAATGGAGCTGCCCTCCATATGCCACTGCGATAGGAATTTCCCTCACTGCTGAGGCCTGATGAGGCCGGGGCTGGGTGGCTGACCTCCCGAGGCCGACGAGAGCAAGGGCCAGAGAAGGAGTTGCTCGAAGTAATCCCATCCAAGAGTGTCAACGTGCAGTTTCTGTTTGACTGCGGCAAAGTTCTCATGACAAATATTTATTGAGGCCTCCTAAAAGCCAGGCCCTGTGCTCAAGTGTGCTTCACAGCATAAAGAGAATGAAGGAAATGTGGTCTGGTCCCCTGGGCACTTGAGGGCTGCTCTGGGAGACACACAGCACTCAAACCAGCACCTGAGAGCCTTGGGTTCCTTCTCTGGTGGGAGGCCGGAGCTTGCTGGTAGTGGCCCAGGACTCCATGAAAAGGCAGCAGGGAGGGAAAGGAGTGGCCAGGCTAGCCTGAAGACATTGGAAAGCAGTGGCTCCTCTTGCCCTGTGTGACCCTGGCTCCTCCAGGACACACAATTCTCAGGTGATGTCTGTCTGCTGGGCCCTGGCCCTTTAATTCTAGCTGCCCCACCATGGGCCTTTGAGCAGCCCCCACTGAGTATAAGCTCAGCCTTCTCATTGGCCTCATTCCTCTTAAACCAAGCCCAAAGTCTGAGCTGTCTTCCTTGCCTATTCCTTCTGCTTTTCATACCCCCTGCTGATCTGGTTTTTGGCCCAGCACCTCCTTATTCTCCGCCTACTTCTCTCCAATACACACACACAGACACTGAACCAGCCCATGAGCCCTTTCCCCCTCAGATACCCTGCTGCCCTCTCCTGCAGGCCCCATTCAGCTTTTCTATGAAAGCTCACCTTTGCACTCATCAGGTTGGCTTGTGCTTCCACAGGCCTGACCCGTCCCCTACCTGCAGGACATTCTGACCTTGGCCCCATGGTTCTGGGATCCTCCTGTGGCATCATTTGGTCATTGCAACGGCCTCCTAACTGGCCAGGCCCTCTGGATTCACCATCCTCCATTTCATCAGAGGTAGAAAATGGTTCAGAGAACTAGGATTGTTTAGCCTGGAGAAAGATGTTCTTTTGTGGATAAATGACAGTGACTTCAGATAGATAAAGTGCTTTCAAGTGGTCAAGGACCCCAATGAGTGTCAGGGAATCAAATAGGGCTGAGGGATGGAAGCATCAAGGACTCTGAGCCTGTTTCCATTGTAGGAAAATGTTATAGTAGAACTCTCCAGAAATGGCATGGGCTGCCTGATATCTCAGCAAGTAGTGAGTGTCCCTGCTAGGCTCAGTGACAATCAGCCATGGGGACCTTCCTGACTTGTTATCTATTGCTGTGTAATAAACCACCCCAGCCTTAGTGGCTCAAAACAAGGATTTATTCTTTCTCATGATTCTGTTGGTTGGTTGAGCTCAACTGGGTACTTCTGCTGATCTTGCTTTGGGTCACTCATGTGGTTAAGGCCATCCGACAGCTTGCCTGGGACTGGAGGGTCTAGATGGCTCACTCACATATCTAGGGCCTTGGTGCTGGCCATCAGCAGGGCCTCCCTCTCTTTGTGGTCTCTTATCATTTAATTGTGTAGCTCAGGTTTCCTTATATATTGGTGGGAGTGTTTCAAGACAGCAGAGAGGAACTGCCAGGTCTCTTAAAGCCTAAGCTTTGGAACACAAATAACATCACTTCTGCCACATTCTATCCACCCAGGTTCAAGTGATGGGGAAGTAGACTGCCTCACCTGATAGGAGGTGCTGTAAAGAATTTGTGGCCATATTTAATCTGTCACTTCCCAAATTGCTTCTGAATCTAAGTTTTCTGGGTGATCCCTTAGGATTCCATGAAAACCCTCATCAGGGCCATGTGGTAAATTTCTATGCCCATGAAGGAGGTATTTAAGGTAGACACTTGTGTCTACCAAATGCCCATTCCCCTCCATTTCTTTTTTTTTCTTCTTCTGGTATCTACTCCTTCTCCACACAGCCATGTGCTCTCGGGGAAACTGACCCCAGCTCAGCTTCACTAGTAGGGTTGATCAGTCTAATAGTTTGGAAATTCCATTGCCCTTATCACTGGCTGGCCCATAAAGGGTAGTTCCTCTTCTTCTGTCACGTGTCGACATGAGGCCTGAAACTGCCGCCATCTTGTTACCAGTCTGAGGATGAAGCCATCCAGAGAGGTGGGCAAAGCTAAGAGAACTGCATAGAAACGGAGCAGGAACCCTGGTTGTTCCATGCCTGATCCCTGCCTCCTACCTCTGGACTTGTTTCAGTTACGTGAATCAATAACTTCCCTTTATTATTTAAGACAGTTGGAATTAGATTTTCGGTTAACTTGCAGCTGGAAGAATCATGCGGATTCAGGGCATATAGTTTTTAGATGGCAAATCCCACAGCTCTCTTGGTAGGTTACAAAGCAAATATTGCCTTTTCAAGGGAATACTTTTGTTTTGTTTTGTTTTTCCTAGAAAGTTGACAAAATAGAAATTTCATTATGTCAGAATAGAACTAAAGTTATCCTTAGAGATCACTTGTTCACTCTACAGATAAGGAAACTGAGACCTAGACACTCTTCAGCAGACACATGACACATTGATTTCCCAGCTTCCAGGCCAGTGTGTTCACCCCTACAGACACCACCGCCACCTGCACTCTGCACAAGTGCAGGTATTTGACTACCCTGAAGCATGTAGGTACTGTACTAGTCATACTTCAAATGTGAAATTCTAAACAACCACTTAGGCAATTTGCTTGGCAGTTTCTTAAAAAATTCAACTATGACCTGGCAATTCCACTCCTAGGTATTTACCTAGAAAAATGAAATCACATGTCCACACAAAGACTTGTACAAGAATGCTCATAGCAGTTTTACTCATGATAGCTAAAAACTGAATATATCCTAGATGTCCAACAATAGGTGAATGGATAAACCACAAATTGTGGTATTTGTGGCATATCCACACAGTGGACTACTACTCAGAATTAAAAAAGAAAGACCTACTGATGTATGCAATAACTTGGATACATATCAAAAACACGCCTAGTGAAGCCAGACAAAAAGAGGATGCACTGTATGATTCTAAGTACATGATGTTCCAGAAGTGCAAACCTGATCTGATTTGCTTCATGTTGTGTGTATGTGGAGGGCATCGACTGGGAAGGGGATGAGGGAAATTTCTGGGGTCATAGAAATATTTTGTGTCTTGATCAGGTTATGGATCAAGGTATATTCATTTATCAAACCTGATTAAACACTTAAGATTTGAGCGTATCACTGCATGTAAATTGTACCTCAAAAAATTTTTTAAGTGAATTTCTTGCCACAGACAGGAAGGTGCAACATCAACACCAGAGTCTCCTGTGGGAAAGTGCTCCTGCGGCAGCACTGCAGCAAAAATCCCCCTGTGCTGGGTGTGTTTTGTGGATTCTTTCAAGCAGGGCGCCCGCCGGGTGCTCTGGAGCACGGTTAACTACGTGTGGTTAGTGAAGGGTTGTGCGGGTACCAGTTTACCTTAATGAGAAAACATTACTTGATGTGCCTGCGCTTTAGATTCAAAATGAAGAGAGTATCCAGCAAAATCCAGCATATGATGATCATGGGAATGAAAGACAATTTAATTTAATCACCTAAATGTAATCTACTCTCCCACACTCACCCTTTCCCACATTTCCCAGTTTTTCATTTTCATGCCTCAAACCCTGATCACCTGTAAGTCATCTAAAACCATGAAGATTTATTTTGAAGAAGCAAAAATGATTTGTTTTATAACATGCAAGGTAAATAGTAAGACTACAAAAAAGAACTCTTTCTTTGGATTCTGTAATTGCCTAGCCTAAACAGGAATTTGATCAGCTGTTTGATTGTCAGAGAATTGTCTGGGATTTTATTTACCAAACATCAAAAAGTGGGTCTTGGAAATCACAGGGGAAAAGACCTTTTGAAGAAGTGAAATTGGTCTTGTCAATAGCTTTAATCAATTTTCTTGACCTAAATGTGAGGAAGTTTTACTTTGTGAGCAAAAAGTATTTGGAACTAGTTCCATCCATTTCCAAGAATTAATAATGGTGTCAAATAGTTTAAAAAGCTTCTGTCCCAATCCCAAATATTATCATTGATAGAAATAACATTTAGATGTCATCTGCAATGATAATATAATATTTTGTTCCTATTAAGGAAAAAAAATTCTCAGGATAAAATGTTCTCCTTTGTCCTAACCTCTCTGCGTCATGAGTAAAACACTCATTTCTGCCAAATTAAATAAACATGTGATTGAAGTAAAGCGTAGAGGCAGGATGTGAATGAGGTGGGAGGAAGGACTCTCTATAAAAGCCCCTGGTCCATGGGTCTCACGCCAGAACTGAACTGTCAGTGGGAACAGCTGGAGCCCAGAGGAGAACCTAGTGGAGGAGAGGCCCTGACAGGGCTGAATGCTGTAAAAGAGCAAGTACTTGTCCCATCTGCATGGCTTATCCTGGAAAACCCATGTCCTTGAAATGTGGCTACGTTTGCTGCCTGCTCTGCATCCATTCACTGAAGGAGGAACCCTGCGGGTGAGTTTTGTTGTGCCCCTTCTGTCCTGTAGTCTCCCAGAATGATGACATCAGGCCCAGGGCAGCTGGGGAATCTGGTTTCCAAGAACAAAGGACTGGAGCCCCTGAGAGATAGGCTACAGAAGAACCACAAGATGCTGAAGTTCCCGGTGGATATGACCTTGGATGTTGGCACGGCCAATAACCACCTCATCATTTATGATGACCTGAGGAGTGTTCAATATGGATATTTAAAACAGAACCGGGAAGCCTGTGCCGAGAGATTCCCCTCAATTTGTGTCCTAAACACCCCTTGGTTCACCTCTGGCTGCCATTACTGGAAGGTGGATCTGGGAATAAGCGAAGAATAGGATCTGGGCATTTGCAGAGAATCTGTTAATGGGCAAGAGGAAATTCTACTGTCTTCAGAACACGGCTTCGGGACTGTGGAATTCAGAAACGAGAGCTCTACTCAGCCAGCGCTGTGCCTTTGACTCCTCTCCCGGTGAACCCTTGGTTATACCGAGTAGGGAGTTTCCTGGGTATGGATATTGGAAGCCTTCTGGAGCTTTCCTGGGCCTAGGCTACTTCATGGGTGATAAACTCTGCCTTTCTTCTGGGCTATCCGGGACCACAACTTTGGCTTTCTAATATTCCAGGACTGATCCGTTGGGTCATTGCACAAAACCTTTCTAAAACGTTTTTTTTTTTTAATTGCCATTTATATTTTCTCCATATTTCCTGCCAAATTGTCAAATCAGTCTCCAGATGTCAAATATGGTATAAAATTGCAAATCTGGACAATCTTCTAAAATAATGTTTTCTAAGAGGCAGGGAACTTCTTCGGCTCACATATTATTCATCTGTTCAACTTGCATCATGTTCTATCATTGATTTCTCTACTGAAATAT
>PVKH010006351.1:0-21144 GCA_004027955.1 Chaetophractus vellerosus
TAAAGAAGATCTACAAAATCAACAGATGCTTAGTTAGACTAACAATGAAAAACAGAGAGAAGACACAAATAAATAAAATCAGAAATGAGAGGGGGGACATTACCACTGACCCCACAGGAAAAAAATAGATCATAAGAGGATACTATGCATGGCTGTGTGCTAGAAAACTAGAAAATGTATACAAGATGGACAAATTCCTAGAAACACATGAACCACCTCAACAGACTATAGAAGAAATAGAAGACCTCAAGAAACCAATTACAAGTGAACAGATGGAAACTGTTATCAAAAACCTCCCCAAAATGAAAAGCCAGGTACCAGATGGCTTCACAGGTGAATTCCACCATCATTTAAAGATGAACTAATACTAATATTGCTCAAGCTCTTCCAAATTATTGAACAGGAAAAAATGCTACCAAACTCATTTTATGAAGCCAACATCACCCAAATGCATTATATCAAGGTCATCAAATAAATGCTACATAATAAATATGAAATACCTTTCCTGGTATAAAAGGAAAGATTTATGAGAGGTATATTATCCAAAGCATGTTTTAGCATAAACTTTTCATTTTTCTTTATTCTTAGAATCTATTCTAGTAAGAAAAAAAATTCTGGCCAAAATTATGCATTCCAATTATGGTTTGCAATTTTTAAAAATAAGAGTGTGAAAGGGAAGTCAATCCAAATGTCTACATAAGGGGTTACAATTATCTGAATTATGGTGTATGGTCATGAAATATCAGGTGATTTGTAAGTAGGTTCATGATACCTAAAGTTGTATTTGGCGGGGAGCCTGGGGCACGGGAATATTAACTCCATCGGTCTGGAGGCAACAGGAGTGTGAGTTGGACTGTGCAGTATAAAGTTGTGAGTTCTTTACCCCCAGCTGGAAATGCAGGCAGCAGTGTCTCATTCCTGGGGAGGGGGGCTGGGAAGTTTGAAACCTCATCGGTAGACCTGTGAGAGGGGGGAATAAGCCCCAAGAGTGGGAAGGTCTGACAGGGGGTGGAAAGGGGTTTCCTTTCTGTGGGTTTGGTTGCCAGAACCCACAAGGAGTTTACGGGAAAAAAAAATAGCTGTCTGGAAATGGTGCTGTGATGAGGGGAGTGGCAAATCTGCTTAATAGTGGCACAGATGCAAGGGTTGGCAACAGGCAGTTCCAGCCATTTAAAAGTTCCAGATTGAGTAACACAGCTCGCCCAGGGAGATTAGGCAGTGGGAAATAATAGACAAGTCTCCACGAACCTATTTGGGGTCCCCTCACAGGAGGGGGTGGTCTAGAAGAGGAGTTCTTTAAGGACCTACTTACATAAAAAAAAAAAGAAACATATTGACTTGCTTTTATTGCAAAATTCTGCCTCAAAGCCTGCAGAGAGTAGGCTGCAAGGCAATTGATTAATGAAAACAGGCTAAGAGGCTCCACAAGTGCCAAAAGGGAATGCTGTTTTACCTTAAGATTTAATTGCATGCTTGTGTGCTTCTTACCTCTACTCTCTCCTCTTTGTTTTTTTGTTTGTTTGTTTTTCTTCTTTATTTAAATTAGGTGCTGATAGCTTTTTTCTTCTTTGCTCGTTTTCTTTATCCTTGACTTTCCATCCTCTGTGTATAGTGATTGTGTCTACCAACACTATCTCCTCTCCTTTCTTCATCTTTCTACCTTCAGCTTTCTGTTGTGGTTCTTATTTTCCACTGTTTTTCATTTGCTCCCAATTTCTCCCTTGTTAACTTTTATCTTGGTTATTCTGTTCTATTTCATTTCTTTCATTTTATATTAGCTTTTTTCTTTCAGCCTATTCATTATTAGTTCTCTCTCTCATCATTCTGGTCATAAAAAATACTCAATATATTTTTCTCTATTTGATTCCCCATTCCATTGTAGGCACTCCAATTTTTCCCCTATCACTCTACACTGCCTACATGAGTTAAATATTCAATTTACTAAATGTAATCTGGCCCTACTTCCAACGTTTTTCAATAGTACTATTATCCCTTCTCCTTTCTCACACCTTTCTAATGCTCTGGCCCTAATCTTCTTCCTCCAAAGGAACATAGAAAAAAGCAAGGAAATACAACAAGGGGAAGAAAGTATCAACGAGAAATCTTAACACACACACACAGAACTACAAGCTAAATAAAACTCTAGAGCAAAAGAGAAGCTAATCAACTGAACAAACCCATAGAGATAAAATGATAACCAGAGGGCAACAAAAAATTACAAGCCATACTGAGAAAATGGAAGACACAGACCACTCCAAAGAACAAACTGAAAATCAGGAAGAGAAGGAGAACATAGAACAACTAATCATGGACCAACTTCTGGAAATGAAGGAAGAGATTAAGGATATTAAGAAGACACTGGGAGCACATACTGAAGAAATTGTAAACATGCATAAAAAGATAACAGATATGATGCCAATGAATAACACAATTGAAGAAATAAAAAAGATGATGGATTCACATAACAGCAGATTTGAACAGTCAGAAGAAAGAATTAGTGATTTGGAAGACAGTACATCTGAAATCAAACAGATAGTAGAAAAGATAGATGAAAAGATAGAAAAAATCCAGCAGGGACTTAGGGATTTAACAGATAACACAGAATGCACATACATATGCATTATAGGCACCCCAGAAGGAGAAGAGAAGGGAAAAGGAACAGAAGGAGTTCTGAAAGAAATAATGGCTGAAAACTTCCCAATCCTAATGAGGGAGATGGATGTACATATGCAGGAAGCACAGTGCACTTCAAACAGTATAAATCCCAACAGGCCAACCACAAGATACATACCTGTCAAAATGTCCAATGCCCAAGACAAAGAGAAAATACTCAAGGCAGCAAGAGAAAAGAGAACCAGCAAATACAAATGAAGCACAATAAGATTAAGTGCTGACTTCTCAGCTGAAACCATGGAGGCAAGAAGCCAGTGGTATGACATAATCAAGATACCAAAAGAAAAAAAATTTCCAACCATGAATTCTCTATCCAGCAAAGCTGGCATTCATAAATGACAGAGAGTTCAAAATATTCACAGATATACAGAAATTAAGGGAATATGCCAACAAGAAACCTGCACTTCAAGAAATACTAAAAGAAACTCTAAAGGGTGAAAGGAAAAATAGGAGAGAGAGAGAGTTGAAGGAGAGTGTAGCAAGAACAATAACAACACAAAGAGAAATAAAAACTACATAGGACATACATAAACTGAAAGAAAATATGGTGGATGTTTCGGTCAGCCAAAGATGTGCCTTTTGAAATATACCAAAGACTGGTCGGTCTTTATAAAGGGTATTTATTTGGGGTAGAAGCTTACAGTTACCAGGCCACAAAGCATAAAGTTCTTCCCTCAACAAAGTCCACATGTTGGAGCAAGATGGCTGCCGACGTCTGCAAGGGCTCAGGCCTTTGGGTTCCTCTGTTCACGGTGATGAACATTGTTACAGCACTTGGTAAACAATTGTCAATGTCTTGTAAAGTTAAATATTCAAATATATGATGATCAACATTTATTTACTTATAGAATGCAAAAGTGCTCACAATGGCATTGTTCACAACAGCCCAAAATCTGGAATCAACCCAAAAATACATCAAAGTGAGAATAAATTAATAAACTATATATACAAACAATGTAATACAGTGCTGAAAGCAAATGAAGCAGATCTATAAATCATGTGGATAAATGTTAAAACACTGCTGAGCAAAAGAGGTCACATATTAAAGGATGTATACTCTCAGGTTCTAATTTTATAAAATTCAAAAAATAAGCAAACTAAACACTGTTAAAGTATAAAGCAAAATAGGATGTGATTACCATAACACTTTATAGACCAGTTACCTCTATGGAAGGAGAGTGAAGGAAGGGAGATAGAAGTGATTCTGAAAGGCAGGTAGGATGATAATTACATGATTATTTACTTTATGATTTTAAACTCCATGCATTTTTAAAAATATTTTTATTGATGTATATCATTCATACATGGACATGCACAAACAAAAAGTGTATAGTAAAGATTGTGAACCTACAAAACAATCATACATAACTTCATACAGGAGTCTCATGCATCACCCCTCCACCAAAGCCTTGCATTGTTGTGAAACATTTGTAACAGACAACGCAAAAGCATCATGAAAATATTAGTATTAACATAGTCCCTATCTTACATTTGATGTATTTTCCCCCAATCCACCCTATTTTAAAATATATATATATATATATATTTTTTACAGAGATTGTGAAGTTGAAAAACAATCATACATGTGTGTAGAATTCCCATACAACACCCCTTCACCAACACACCACACCGGGGTGGAATATTTGTTACAAATTATGAGATATCATCAGACTGATACCACCAAGCATGCTCCATAGCATACATTTGGCACACTTTTGCCATACACTTCCATTATCCGCACAATACATCTTTTGCATTGATGAAAGAACATTATAGTATTGCTGTTAACCACAGTCTAGAGGCCACACCAATTGTAGTATTCCCATGTTTCTCCACATTCACACAACCCTGCAATAGTGGTGTACAACTTCTCAAGCTAACAAAAACACACTCTTGCATTTGTACCCTCAACCACAATTCTCATCCACCTCTGGGTTCTCTGTGTTGTTCAGTCCCCAGATTATTCTTTAGCTTTCTTTCAGTTGACATTTATTTCTTCAGACTACCCTTTTCAGCCACAATCCCATTTATAAATCAATAGCTACTCACTATAATGTATTACCATCAACTCTATCCATTTCCACACTTTTATAGTCAAGTTAATTAAAGTTTCCACATACACTAAGCATCAGTAGTTCTTCTCAACCTTCCTCTTATCTCCTAGTAACCTATACTCTAGGTTTTAACTCCATGTGTTTATTCTTTGTATTTAGTTCATATTAATAAGACCATGCAATATTTGCCCTTTTGTCTGGATTAGTTCACATAGCATGTCTTCAAGATTCATCTTTGTTATCACATGGGTCCCAATTTTATTTCTTCTTACTGCAGCATAGTATTCCATCATATGTATATACCACATTTATTTAGCCATTCATTAGTTGATGTATACTTGTGTTGCTTCCATCTCCTAGCAACCATGAACAACTCCGCTATGAATGTTGGTGTGCAGATGTCTGTTCGTGTCATGGTTGTTAGTTCTTCTGGATATATTCCTAGTAGAGGAATTACTGAATCATATGGCTGTTTTATATTTAGCTTCCTAAGGAACCACTAAACTGTCTTCCACAGTGGTTGTACCATTTTACACTCCCACTAACAGTGAAGGATTTTCCCTATTTCTCCACATCCACTCTGACACTTATTTTTCATCTTGTTTTTTTAATAATGGCCATTCTATGTGGTGTTAGATGGTATCTCATTGTTGTTGTATTTATTTATTTATTTTTAATTTTAATTATTTTTTAGGATATATTAATTACATAAATGTTACACAGAAATTTTAGGGTTACCCATATACCCCACCTCCCATACCTCCTACAACCTCCCACATACACAACACTCATCATTGTGGCACCTCACCTGTGACAGATATACACATTTTGGGGCCCTGCCACCAAACATGGACCATAGCTCAGACTGTAGACCACACTCTCCCCCACAGAGTTCTGCATGATATACGATGATATAAAATGGCCTATATCCTCCAACACAACGTCACCCAGGACAATTCCCAAGTCCCCAAAAAGCCCCCATATTACAAAGCCCCTTCACTCTCCCTGCCTCCCAATCATCCAGTGGCCACTGGCTCCACATGAGTTTGTAATTTCTTCCATTGCATGAATCACAACAAGTCTCTAATAGGACACCAACAAGTCCACTCTAATCCATAGCTCTTCCCCCAATCCTGAGAAGTCTAGGATGGTGATGACCCCTCCACCACCAAGTGAGAGGGGCCTTATATTCTGTGGATAGGATGGACGAGATTATCCTGCCTGCAGCTACAGACTCTCTCCATTCCCTTGGATAGCCATTGTCCATCATCATCCCCCCACTAGGTGTCTTGGGTGAGTCCATTGAGTTGTAGAGTAGGAGTTGCAGGTCCACAGAGCCTCTGGACCCAGCTGGCACATGCAGAACCCATAATCTCTGGTCTCTGGAAGTACACCTAAAACTCTGGCATCACATATATGTTTGAATAGAAGAGACAGTTGGACCATGTGCAGTGAAGACATATTTCTCATCAGACTCTGTCACTATCAGGAGCAAGGATTCCAAAATAGGGCCCACCAGTAAGGCACCAAACTCTGGGGTTATCTGCCCTGATATAGGACCTGGATGTCTCCAGAGCCCTCAGGAGCTCCTCTGTTTCGGGTGAGATCCATATTGGAAGCCTAGGGGGTCCTACTGGGATCTGCATAAGTGTTATCTCTGGGTTGACCTCCCGACTCACTTTGAAGTCTCTTAGCCCTATGAACTCATTTTGTCTATATGATTTCCCCTCTTATTCTAAGTATTTTCACAGTCATATTGCCTATTGGCATTTGTTAGTAATCCCTCGTTCCCAGGCAGCCTCATCCCAGGGAGTCATGTCCCATGCTGGGAGGAAGGTAATGCATTCATATGCTGTGTTTGGCTCAGAGAGAGGCCACATTTGAGCAGCAAGGAGGTTCTCAAGAGGCAACTCTTAGGCACCCCATAACACTAGGCTGTTTCAATTTCAAGAGCAAAGACTCATAAGGCTAGTCATCAATAACAAGGGCCCATCAATGGATTATCCTCCTTTGCCAGACACTGACCCTGCACTTGGGGGGATGTTGCTACTCTCCTGGAAAATATGACAGATCTCTCCAGGATGGGAATTCAGTGTTCTCCCATTTATTAATTCTTCACCCCGTACTAAACCTATGATATATTGTATATAGCCTTGATGCATGTTATTTTTTAAAAGAAGCAGAAGCTGATATGTTTTAGTCACTGGAATGTAAACCAGAAGTTTTGTTTCTTTCATGCTGATGCTATGTTTTGTAAACTGTATAATCCTTATCTTTAAATGAACAGTAACAAAGAACTTGCAAGTACTAGGAAGACTCGGATGAGCTTTCTCAACAAACAATGGAAAAAGAGCCAAAAGCTGCCCAAGGAAACTGCTTTGGGGTTCAGTAGAAGTGGATAGTGCTTCACAACTCCCAGGAAAGTGAGGGACAGAGTGATGAAGAAGCCAAAACAACAAACTGAGTTACTGCACCTCCCAGGTACTGGGAAACATTCCACTCCCACACCCTTGAAATATTTAATGGAGGTAAAATTCCTGGCTCACAACAGATGACTGAAATCGGAGCAGACATCTTCCTCCCC
Source organism: Chaetophractus vellerosus (assembly GCA_004027955.1). Lineage (NCBI taxonomy): Eukaryota > Metazoa > Chordata > Mammalia > Cingulata > Chlamyphoridae > Chaetophractus > Chaetophractus vellerosus. Next base: position 7,312 of record PVKH010006351.1, read on the forward strand.
ATCATTTGTAAAAATGAAAAGTCAGGGGAAATTGGGGTGCTTTTCTCCAGTGAATTTGGCCAACAGAGGCCACTTTGAATCTCAGCTATGGCCAGAGGAAAACAAATGAAAAACAAGAGTGATACACTTCTGTGGAAAGATGCACCAATGAGCACCATCCACTGGCCTGTCTGGAAATTCCATAGACAAAAATTGCTTTTAGAGCTCTCTTTACCTCACCCCTGGGAGAAAGTTTGCACCCATTAGTGAGTCCCAGCATGACTTTGATAAATAACTTAAGCTGGGTAATTTTAAAGACTTAGGATAAGTTGAAATAAATATCAAAGAAGAGCTGTGAAAAAATAATAAAAATAGTCAAGGGAGAGAAATTGGGCCTCAGCATAAATTCACCACCACATCAAATACCTAGACATCAACAAAAATTAAAAACCATAATAAGAAACAGGAAACGATAGCCCAGTCAATGGAACAAACCATATATCCTGAAGATATACAAGATTTAACACAATTAGTCATAATCACAGAACTCTCCTAAATCATTTCAAAGAATTAAAAGAAAATATGACTAAAGAAATAAAGGATATTAAGAAGACAGTGGGTGAGCAAAAAGAACAATTTGAAAAGCTGCAAAGAATAGTAACATACCTTATGGGAATGAAAGACCTGGTGGATGAGATTAAAAATACATATGCATTATTGGTGTCCCAGAAAGAGAATAAAATGGAAAAGGGGCAGAAAGAATATTTGAGGAAATAATGACTGAAAACTTCTCTATCCTTATGAAAGGCATAAATATCAACATCCAAGAAGGACAACATACTCCAAACAGAATAAATCTAAATATATCCACCACAAGAAACATAGTATAAAGAATGACAAATATCAGAGTTAAAGCAGTAAGATTAGGTGCCTGCTCTCATTAGAAAACATGGAGGACAGAAGAAAGTAGTATGATGTATTTAAGGTATTGAAAGAGGAAAACTGTCAGCCAAGAATTCTGTATCTGGCAAAACTGTCTCTCAAAAATGAAGGGGAGTTCAATGTCTCCACAGACAAACAAGAACTGATAGAATATGTTACCAAAAGACCAAAATTATATGAGTTATTAAAAGGAGTGCTACAGCCTGAAAGGAAAAAAAAAACAAGGGTGAGAGACTTGTAGAAGAGTGTGGAAATGAAGATTATTAGAAAGGATAAAAAGATAGACTGTATTATGATATGACAACAAAAATCCAAAGGTCAAAATGATGAATTAAGAAATGCCTTTATAATTATAACATTGAATGTTAATGGCTTGAACTCCCTAATCAAAAGACACAGACTGAGAGAATAAATTTAAAAAACCATGAGCTATCTATATGTTGTTTACAAGAGACTCACCTCAAACATAAGGACATAGTCAGGTTAAAAGTGAAATATTGGAAAAAGATATTCCTTGCAAAGATTAACCAAAAAAGAGCTGGAGTAGTGAAATTAATATCAGACAAAAATATTTTAAATACAAAAGTGTTATAAGGGATGAAGAAGGTCATAGCATATTAATAAAAGGGGCAAATCACCAAGAATAAATAGCTATTCTAATTATTTATGCACCTAGTCTCAGTGCTGCAAGATACATGTGGTGCACACTGTCAAAGCCGAAGGGAGAAATAGATGTTGCTTCAATAATATTTGGAGACTCTAATATACAACTCTCATTATTGGATAGTACATCTGGACAGAAGCTTAATAAAGAAACAGAGAGCTTGAATAATATGATAAATGAACTAAACCTAACAGACATCTACAGAGCATTCCATTTCAAAACAGCAGGATATATATTTTTTTAAAGTGCTCATGGATTTCCCTCCAAGATAGAACATATGTTGGGTCACAAGACACGCCTCAATAAATTTAAAAAGATTGAAATTTTACAAAACACTTTCTATGTTCAAAATGGAATAAAGCTAGAATTCAATAATGGATGGAAAAAGGGAAAATTCATAAACATACAGAGATTAAACAACACACTCTTAATCAGTGATTCAAAGAAGAAATTTCAAAAGAATTCAGCATACGTCTTGAGTCAGAAGAAAATTAGAACACAACATATCAAAATCTATGGTACACATTAAAGGCAATACTGAGAGGGAAATTTATAGCACTCAATGCAAACATTAAATAAGAAGAGTGAAAATTCATGATCTAACTGCACACCTAGAAGAACTAGAAAAAGAAGAGCAAACTAATCCCAAACCAAGATAAAGGAAAGAAAAAGTAAAGATCAGAGCATAAAGAAAGGAAACTGAGAATTTTTAAAAAAAACATAAAGAGAATCAAAAGATGGATTTTTGAGAACATCAACAAAATTGACAAACCTTTAGATAGACTGGCAATGAAATAGAGAAGAAACAAATAAATAAATTCAGAAATGGGGTGGGGGGAATGCATTACCACTGATCCCAAAGAAATAATAAAGATCTTAAGATTGTGTTATGAACAACAGTTTGTCAAAACACTAGAAACTGTAGTGAGATGGAAAAATTCCTAGTAACACATGAACCACCTCCACTGACTTTAGAAGACATAGAAGACCTCAACAAACCAATCACAAGTGAAGAGATTGAAATAGTCATCAAAAACCTCACAAAGATGATATGCCCAGGACCAGATGGCTTGACAGGTGAAATCTAACATCATTCAAAGATGAACTAATACTGAACTTGCTCAAGATATTCCAAAAAGCTGAAGAGGAAAAAATGCTACCAAAACTCATTCTATGAAGCCAACATCACCCTAAAGCCAAAACCAAGTAAAGATAGTATGAAAAAAAAATTACAGACCAATATCTCTAATGAATATAGTTCCAAAATTTCTCAACAAAATACTTGCAAAGACAATCCAAAAGCACATTTATAAAAAAGACTCAAAAAATAAGACTAGAAGGAAGCTTTCTCAATATGGTTAAGGACACGTATGAAAAACCATCAGTTAGCATTGTACTCAATGGTGAAAGTCTAACAGCTCTCCTGCTAAGATCACGAACAAGACAAGGATGCCATTGTCACAATTATTATTCAATATTATCCTAGAAGTTTTAGCTAGATCAATTAGGATAGACAAATAAAATGCAACCAAACATTAAAGGAAGAAGTAAAGCTTACACTATTTGCTGATGACTTGATCTTATATCTAGAAAATCCTGAAAAATCCACAACAAAGCTATTATAATTAATAGACAAGTTCAGCAAGTAGCAGGATACAAGGTTAATATGCAAAAATCAATGATGTTTCTATACACTACTGATGTGCAATGTGAAGAGGAAATCAGAAAAAAATTCCATTTATAATAGCAACTAAAATATCAACTATTTAATAATAAACCTAAGGACATAAAGGATCTGTATACAGAAAACCACAAAGCATTGCTAAAAGAAACTAAAGAAGACTTAAATAAATGGAAGGACATTCTGTGATTTTGGATTGGAAGACTAAATATCATTAAGAGGTCAATTCTACCCAAATTGATTTACAGATTCAATGCAATCCCAATAAAATTCCCAACAGCCTTTTATTCAGAAATCAAAAAGCCAATATTCAAATTTACTTGGAATGGTAAGGGGCAGGCCTCATATAGCCAAAAAGGTTTTTAGAAAGAACAAAGTTGGAGGACTCTCACTTCCTGACTTTAAATAATATTATTTAACCACAGTGTTAAAAATAGCATGGTACTGGCATAAGGCTAACAGCTCAACAAATGGAAACAAATCAAGATCTCTGAAAATGATCCTTACATCTACAGTCAAGTGATTTTTAACAAGGCTGCTAAGTCCACTCATCTGGGCCAGAAAAGTCTGCTCAACAAATGGTGCTGACAGAATTGGATAGTCATATCCAAAAGAAAGAAAGAAGACTCCTATTTCACACATTAATAAAAAATATCTTGTAGTAGGTGATAGTTTCTTAAACTTTATGCACAAAGCATGAACAACAAAAGAATAAATAAAGAAGACATGTTCAAAATTCAACAATTTTGCATCTCAAAGGACTTTGTGAAAAGGGTGAAAAGAGAGCTGACTCAATGAGAGAAAATATTTGGTAATCACATATATGATAAGGGTATAATACCTACGATATATAAGGAGATCATACAACTCAACATTAAAAAGACAAAATATCTGATTTTAAAAATTGGCAAAAGACTTGAAAAGACAATTCTACAAAGGAGAAATACAAATGGTGAAGAAACACTTGAATAAATGTTCAACATCATTAGCAAGTAGGGAAATGCAAATCAAAACTACAATGAGATATCATTATAGACCTATTAGACTGGATGCATTAAAAAGTCAGAAAATTGTATATTTTGGAGAGCATGTTGGAGATAGGAATGTTTATTCACTGTTCGTAGGAATGTAGAATCGTACAGCCACTGTGGAGGATGGCTTGGCAATTACTAACAAAATGAATATTGACTTGCCATGGGATCCAGCAATACCATTTCTAACTATATACCCAGAAGAACTGAGAGCAGTGACACAAATAGATATCTGCACACCAATGTTCATAGAAGCATTATTCACAATAGCTAAAAGTTAGAAAAATCCCAGTTGTTCATCAACTGATGAATGGATAAACAAATTGTGGAGTATATACATGATGGAATATTATGCAACAATAAGAAATAATGAAGTCATGAAACATATAACAACATGAATCAACTTGGCAGACATTATGTTGAGAAAAGTAAGCCAGACACAAAAGGACAAATAGGGAATGATTGTCCTATTATGAACTAAATATATTAGGTGATATATAAATGTTATGTGAAATCTGAATGTGGTTAGAATTGCATATATAACATCATTTTCCTTTGAAATTGAGCAAATATAAGTTAATACAACAAAATGTTAGTATCAAATGAAAAAACCATTATACTAACCGGAGGAGACCAGACCCAGAGTACTATATATCATATAATTCCATTTATATGAAATGTAAATATAAATCAGTTTATAAAGATGAAATGAGGTTTGTGGTTATGTAGATCTGAGGAAGGAATTCTAAGGGGTGTAGAGTCTTTCTTTTGGGAATAATTAAATTGCTCTAAATTTTTGAGATGATGAATATACAACATTGTGATTATACTAAAAGCCATTGATTATACATTTTGAATTGAATATCCAGAAGCACCAGCCATGTACAGTGGGAGATGCACAGAGAAATTGAGAGGTAAGGAATTCTCTTGTTTATTTGTCTGTATTTTTGTTTATTGTTACTATTAAAATAATGAAAAAGCTCTAATATTGATTGAAGTGATGAATGCACAATTATGTGATTATAGCAAATACTATTAATTGCACACTTTGGATGAATTGTATGTTTTATTAATATGTATCAAAAATTGCTTTTTTAAAAAATTATTGTACACCATGACCAAGTGGGATCTATCCAGGTATGCATGAGTGGTTCAACACAAGAAAATTAATTAGTTAAGGAGATACATTGATAAATTGAAAAAGACAAATCACATGATCCTCTTGATTGATGCAGAAAAAGCATTTGACAAAACACAGCACAATTTCTTTATAAAAACACTCTAAAATATAGGAATAGAAGGAAGCTTTCTCAGTATGGTGAAGTGCAAACATGAAAAAAATTACTTCTAACATTGTACTCAATGATGAAATACTGAAAACTCTCATGCTGAGAACAGGAACAAGACAAGGATGCCCAGTCACCATTGTTATTCAGTATTGTGCTAGAAGTTCTAGCTAGAGCATTTAGGCTAGATAAAGAACTAAAATGTCTGGAGTGGATGTAGCTCAAGCAGTTGAGTACCTGCTTCCCACATGGGAGGTTCAGGGTTCAGGTCCAGGTGCCATCTAAAAAAAATCAACAAACAAAACACATACATAAGTTTACTCAGGAAAGCCAATGTGGCTTAGTGGCTGAGTGCTGGCTTCCCACTTATAAGTTCCTGGGATACAGCTCCCTATCAAAACAAAACAAACAAACAAACAACAACAACAAAAAAACAAATAAAACAAAAAAACTGAAAGGCACCCAACTAGGAAAGGAAGAAGTAAAATTTTCACTATTTGCTGATGATATGATCCTATATATAGAATCTCCTGAAAAATCCAAAACAAAGCTACTAGAATGATGGACAAGTTCAGCAAAGTGGTGGAATATGAGGTTAATATGAAAAAATTAGTAACATACCTGTAAACTACTGATGTGAAATCTAACATGATAATCAGGAAAAAATTGATTTATACTAGCAATTAAAACAATCAGATATTTAGTAATAAACTGAACCAAGGACATAAAGGACTTGTATACAGAAAACTAAAAAAAAACATTGCTAGAAGAAACCAAAGAATACTTAAATAAATGGGAAAGACATTCCATGTTCATGGATGGGAAAACTAAACATTGTTAAAAAGTCAATTAAAAGCAAATGGATTTACAAATTCACCACAATCCCAATAAAAATCCCAACAGCCTCTTTTGCAGAAATCAAAAAGCCAATAATCAAAATTGGAAGGGCAAGGGACCACAGATAGACAAAATGCATTGAAAAAGAACAATGAATCTGGAGGACTCTAACTTCCTGACTTTAAAGGATATTACTTAGCTAGAGTGGTAAAAAATAAAGTGTGGAAATGGCATGAAAATAGACAGATTGAACAATGGAACCAAATTGAGAACTCAGAAATAGACCCTCACAGCTACAGTCAAGTGATTCTTGAAAATGCAGCCATCCCTCCCAGAGAGGCCTGGCTTAAAAAGACAATTGTCCAAAGAAGTACAAATGGTGAAGAAACATGAAAAACTGTTCAACATCACTAGTGATTAGGAAAATGTAAATACAAATTACAATGAGATATCATTTCACAACTATTAGACTGGTCATTATTGAAATGTTGGAAAACTGTAAATGTTGGAGAGGATGTGAAGAGATAGGAATGCTTATTCACTGTTAGTAGGAATGTAGAATGGCACAGTCATCATGGAGGACATTTGGTAACTCCTATGCAAGTTGAATATAGATTTTCCATGTGACCCAGCAATACCATTATTGGGTATTTACCCAGAACTGAGAGAGGATACATGAGCAGAAATCTGCACACCAAAGTTCATAGCCGCAATATTCATTTCGGCCAAAAGTTGTAAACAACTGAGGAGACCACCAAATGAGAAATTTATGGACAAATTGTGGTGTGTACACACAATGGAATATTATGCAATGGTGAGAAGAATTGAAGTCATGAAGCACATGACAATATTACGGAGGACATTATGTTGAGTGAAGCAAGCCAACCACAGAAAGACAAATACTGTATGATTGTGCTATTATGAACTAAATATATTATGTAAACTCATGGAGTTAATAATTAGAATATAGGTCACCAGAAAAGAGAATGAGGGTAGAGAATTGAAAACTGAGTGTTAATCTTTGCAGAATTGAGAAAAAGGTTGTCTGTATATCTTTGGAAATGAATAGAAGAGTTGAAAACATATAAGTGTTTTTAGGTAGCAGAACTATTATATGGTTAAGAGAGTGGCTTAAAGGGAAAGCCTAAGGTCATGTATGTTGCTAGAAGGAAAACTAAATATTGTAACATGGGGCTGTATAAGATAATGAAACCTCAAGTAAATTATGAATATGGGTGGTATTGCATGAATAAGGCTGTTTTTACAAAATATAAATTCAAATATACTACAAAGAAGGAAAAAAGAATAGCGACTATCTATGGCAGGGAAAGTGTAAAAATATTGATAAGTGATGAGGTTTCTTTGTTTTTTGATTATTATTATTTGAATAATGAAAGTGCGATAAAAATCATTGAAGTGATGAATGCACTACCGTGTGATTGCTGAATACCATTGAATGTAAACTTTGGGTGAATTTATACTTTATTAATATGTATCAATAAAACTGTTATGTTTAAAAATATTAGACAGTCAAAACCAAAATGGTAACTGCTTACTTGCTAAGATGGCTACAATAAAAAAATTTAGATAACAAGTCTTGGCATGGATATGGAGAAAATGGAGCCTTCATATATTGCTAGAAGGAATGTAAAATGGTGCCATTTCTTTGAAAAATAGTCTGGCGGTTCCTCAAAATGTTAAACACAGAGGTACCATTAGACTCAGCAGCTCTACTTGTAGGTATATGTCCAAGAGAAATGAACACACACACAACTTGCAACATCCCATATATTCCCTATCTTATTTTGCAAACTTAACATCTTATACTCCTGTACACATCCCTAGATATTTGCTAATGAAGCAACATGAGTCATCCCAGAACTGACCAAGCAAGTTCTAATCATACTTACCCACCTGATATGTGAAATAATCTAAAGCTTAAACTTCAAGTGAACTAAGCATGTAATCAATCTATGCATTCTTAGAGATTAATCTATCTCTAAAACCAGTATCTCATATCAGTCCCTCATCATGCACATTATGTCACTTTCTTGTCATGCAACATATGAGTTAGCATGATGACCATCTACCATATTCCCCATATTGCACTGATATATTTACCTCAGCTTTCATAGGCACGCCTCACTTTTTGTTCAATATCATAAAACCCCTAAGCACTTCCAACATGGGGGAGGAGACTTGAGGACTTCCCACCTGTTTTTGTGGTACTAGCCTTTGCTGAATAAACTCTCTTCACAAAATACTCAGGTACTTAACTGACACTCTGTTGTGCATTGGTGAGGACTTGCTTTGCTGCAAAACCAATTTGGCCACCTAACAAAAAAGCACAAAATTAATAAGAAAATGAAATAATGATTTAAAAAATAACCAATGGAGTGGACACCATGCTAGAATCCTCAGGATTGGGAAATGAAATATGGACTAAAGTAGACTTACTGGTATTTTACTATAGATTTATTGTGATTCTAGCAATGGAAGAAGTTGTATAATTGATGTGGTGGCAGTGGCCACTGAAGGTTCTTAGGGCAGGGGGAGAGGGAAAAACAGGTATAATATGGGGACATTTTTCAGACTTGGGTATTGTCCTGAGTGACATTGCAATGACAGATACAGATCATTATAAATCTTGTCATAACCTACAGAATTGTGTGGGGGAGAGTGTACACTAAAATGCAAACTTTAATCTACACTTAGTGGCAATGCTTCAAAATGTGTTCATCAATTGCTGTGAATATATCTCAATAATGAAGGATGTTGATAATGTAAGAAAATGTGGAAGGTGTTGGGAGTGGGGCATATGGGAACCCCCCATATTTTTATTTGACATTTGTATAATCTAAGAATCTTTTAAAAAATTAAAAAATAATTTAAAAATAACCAATAAATACAAAAAATTGGAAACTATTTGAAATAATAAAAAATAAAAATATTAAACATTGTGTCTTTCATCACTCTAAGATCTGTTGCCTGGTAAGTACAGTGACCCTTTCTTCCATATATTTGCACAGTGTCTTTTTTTTTTTTCATTTTATCTTCAAGGAAGCTTTAGGACAGAGAAAAGTCACATAGAGAATAGAGGATAATTTCAATCAACCCAGTGCCTTCCCTATTTTCCCCTCTCCCTTATTAATAACATTTTACATGCATATGGTACATTTGTTACAACTTATGTACAAATATTGAAGCATTGTTACTAACCATGGTCAATGGTTTACATTATGGTTTACAGTATGGATCATACAATTTTATAGGTTTTGACAAAATTTGAGGTGGCATATATCCATTATTATAAGATCATTTTGACAATACTAATGCCCTGAAAATGCTCTAAGATCCATCTATTCTATTTTTCCTCTCCCTCCCCTCAGAACCTATGGTAATCACTAAGTTCAATTTTTGAAAAATAAGATTCATAGTTACTTGTTATAATATTGAGGGTTTGTATTGTTAGCTTCATTTTTGGAGAGTTTTTGGATCACAGAATGGTGACAGTTTGGTGGGGGTGGATCACTGGTGTAGGGTGTCAGTGATTTGTGGACACATGGGAAGTTGTTCACCTGGGGCATGACTCTAAGCCATATGAATATGTTCAAGTGTTCATGGGACATTGTCTTGGTGGGTGAAGATCCATCAATAAGCAAAAAAATATTGAATTACCATCTTGGGAAGTTCTGCTGCATTCTCTATTAGGACAGCAAGAATCTCTCGAATGCAAGGGCAATATATAGTGAAGGAAGACAGACCATTATGCCAGACCCTTGACATTGATGATTATACTTATGAACTTTTTATTGTGAAATTGAACTTTAGCCTACTCTTATATACTGCCTAAGAGTTGCCTTCTTGTTCAAATGTGACCTCTGTCTAATCCAAACTCATCATATAAACATACCAGCATCACCCCACTGTGGGACATGACTCCTAGGGGGATGAGCCCTCCTGACACCAAGGGACTATCCAGGTACCACTTAGCAATGCATCTGGAAAAAGACCTTGACCAAACGGTGGGAATGAGCTTTTATGACTAAGAGACTCCAAAGTGAGCTGGGAGGTCATTCCAGAGGTTAAGCTTATGCAAGTCACAGTAGGATCTTATTGACTGCCACAGTAAACAGTGTCTTAAATAGTGGGGCTCAGGAATTCAACATCCTGTCAGTGGGACTTACTTCCAAATTTATGCTCCATAGTGTTACAGTTAGGTTCATTTATAGTTTTTTTTACACATGGCTCTTCTGCCCCTTTTATTTGAACCTATAATTAGCACTATATTTGATAAATATGTGTCTCACAGACTTGAATCTTTGGCCCATCATGTATCAGTTGAGCCCTGAATTTCAGCAGAGTTGCAACACCTACTCTCCAGTTCACTGGACTTACCCAGGAAAGTTAACAAGGAGATGATGATGGACAACACCCATCCCACAGAACAGAGAATGTCTGCAAGTGCAAGCAAGATAGCCCTATCCATCTGCTCTATGGGATCTAAGCTCCCTCTCAATTAGAAGCAAAGTGGGCAGCACCATCCCCAAATCCTAAAGATTGGGGAATGAACAATGGATTAAGTAGACATTATTCTACTATAGACTTCTTAGTATTCTCAGAAAGAAAGAACTCAAATCATTGATGTAAAGGTTGTGGCCAACAGAGCTTCTGAGGGGCAGTAGAGGGAAGAATAGGTGTAATAGGGGAGCATTTTGGGGACATTGAATTTGTCCTGCATGACATTGCAGTGATGGATATAGGCTAATATATATTTTGTCAAAACTTACAAAATTGTGTGGGGCAAAGTATAAACTATAAAGTAAACTGTAGTCCTTGGTTAGTAGCAATGCTTCAATATAGGTTCACCAATTGTAACAAATGTACCACACAAATGAAGGATATTGTTAATGTGGGAAAGCATGGGAGTGGGCATATTTGAATCCCTTACATTTTTTATGTAACATTTATGTAATCTAAAGTTTCTTTAAAAATAAAATAATAATTGTAAAAAAATAAACAATTTGGTGACCCAAAATAGACCAGGACCTTGAAATCCCTGCCAAATCTTCAATGAACTCAGGAGGTGATGAGCATCAGATGCTGGTCCTATGTGGCAGCCTCAACTGTTTTAGCCTAGAGGTTTGGTGATTGGGACTTAGCCCTATCCTTGGAGTCATCAACAATTTCTATGCTTCATTTTTCATTTTAAGGAGAGAAACCATTCTGGGAAAAGAAAATGTCTTTTGGTTGAATAACTGCATGTGTGCCGACATTTTGCCAAAGTCTGTTATGTTTGCTATAGGCTTGGGATTCAATTCCCTTCTTGGTATTTGCTATTGCTTATGATTGTGAATTAAAGCCCCAACTTAGACATTCCATTTTCATTATCAGTAACACATCCCAATGTTTATGAGAATAGATTTCCAAACTTCTCACATTGTTCTTTGATTTGATTGTTTTTGGGCTAGAGTCCTATTTTATGTATTAGATCCTTGTATTTGCTATTTTTTAATCTAAATTATTTGGATTTTTACCACAGGCATAGGTAACACCTGTAGGACTACTAAGAATAATTTAAACCCTGTTAAATGAATTTTAAACTACTGGCCAATGTTTAGTTTTGAACCTCTGGAAAAGAAAAGAATTATGTTTCTCTGCAAAGCTGCCTGGCTTCAATGATTTTAAATCAGTAGAGAATTAGCCTAAAATGATTCTATAGAGAAAAATAATATATTACAATAGACATATTATAAGAGAAGAAAATTGAGGTACAATCCTAGTAACAGAATAAAAATTTGCAGAAAATGGTACAAAATTATAGTTCAAACTATTTTATTCTTCTGTGTTTTTGTGTTTTGTGTTGACTTTCTATTTGTGTCTGTCTGTTTTATGTGTATTTTTCTGCCTCTGGATGTAAATACCAGTTTAACAAATAAAAAAATCTTAAGAGAGGTCTATTTAAAATTGCTCAAAGTGAAGTAACATTTATATATAAATTAGTAATCCTGAAGCCCCAGAAATTGTGGAAGCCAAGCTTCTGTTACCTTTGAAATTATCCTCTCTTCACCTGCTGTTTCCTAACTTAGCCTAACTCCCCTTCCATAATGATAAAATTTCCCAATTCTATGGACTAATGAATGGACCTTGCAAAGAATTCAGTCTTATCATTCAGACTTTTAAGCCTGAATACTCAGACTTTTCATTTACAGAACTGCTTGTGATTACTGTAAACAACCTAGATGTTTAAAAAAGTAACTCCTTCAGTATTCCCCAAAATAACAAGCCCTAAAATATTGTTTTTTACTCTTTCAAAATTTCATTAATTCATATTGTTAAGTATTGAAACAAACCTACTTGTGAAAAACATGTTTTCATTGTTTCATTTGTATAGTTCTGTTATATTATTTTAAAAGAATGAGGAATATTAGGAAAAAAAGGAAAAAAGCTTCAAACCAGGGATAACAACATGGCTGTTCTCTGTTCTGTTTCCATATTCATTGTAATTGGACCTGAATTGTTGGTAAAGTTAGGTAACTTTTGAACCAAACAACTCTATGAAATAAAAATATAGAAAAATACTAAACAAATTTGTAAGCCTGCAATTAAATCATGGCTTAAACCTGAGAACATTGAGTTCTAACCCTAAATATTTCCAGAAAGCTGTTTCAGAAATGTATCCCTGCAAATGTTCCATAATATATCTCATTGATATACTGCTAAAATGGTTAACTAAAGAAAGAATATATTTCCAAAAACCATCTTCTGTGAGCTATCATTGCTCTAGTATTGCATGATAAGAGGTATTAAAAATGAAGAAATATTATGTTGCATTTAACCAAATTATCTTTCTGACAATTTTTTTTGGACTTTGATGGTAATTGCAAATTGTAGGATGTATGAAGACAGTATTCTAAATCATTTTGGTAACTTAAATATGTAAAGTGTATCAAAAGGATGCTTCCTTAACTGAAGCTAATCAAAGGGTTCCAACTATAAGAAGTTTACATGTAAAGCAATGTTTTAGCTTTAAGAATAGATTTCCTGGGATACATCCCATTTCAAACTGTCACAATATAAAAACACTTCTTTAAGACATTACCTAATTCAGTGAACAAAGTAAACAAATTCTCTCCCCTCCTAGGATTCTCTTTCTAGTTGATGAGTCAGACAATAACATTTGACATCATCTTCTGATGGCACACCTAGAAAGCTAGCTGGGTCACTCTCATATATCCCTCTATGGATCAACTTAAAAAATGGGTAAGGGAACTGATGTAGCTCAGTCCTTGTGCACCTGTCTCCCATATGCAAGGTCTGGGTTCAATCCCCAGTACCCACCAAAAAGAGGGTGCATTAGGGTAAAGAAAGAAGGACTACTGTTTCCACAGACCACAGCGAGGAGTATGTGGA